>PGWS01032453.1:0-12866 GCA_002896235.1 Cicer reticulatum
GCTTAAAATACCATCTTTTCAAGGAAAAAGTGATCTGAAGACCTACCTTGAGTGGGAGATGAAAATTGAACAACTATTTTCATGCAATAATTACACAGTAGAGAAGAAGGTAAGGGTGGCAGCCATGAAATTTACTGATTATGCACTCATTTGGTGGGACCAATTACAAAAAGAAAGAGTGAGATGTGAAGAACCAATGGTGGATACTTGGGTGGAGATGAAGAGGTTAATGCGGAAGAGATTTGTTCCTTCTTACTATCATAGAGATCTTCACAATAAGCTTCAAAGGCTCACACAAGGTAGCAAAAGTGTGGATGATTATTATAAGGAGATGGAGGTGTGCTTAATTAGAGCAAATATTAGTGAAGATAGGGAAGCTTCTATGGCACGTTTCTTACAGGGACTGAATAGTGATATAAGTGATGTTGTGGAATTGCAAAATTATGTGGAGTTGGAGGACTTAGTGCATCAAGCTACTAAGGTAGAACAACAACTGAAAAGAAAAGGTGTCAAAAAGAACTCTTCTAACTTTAACTCCTATAGTTGGAAGGATAGAAATAAGAAGGGGGGAAGTACATCATCAAACACATCCACGGTTGCACCTCAGAGAATTCAAAATAAATCCAGTGATGCTCATAAGAAAACAAAAAGTAGTGAAATTAAATGTTTCAAATGTTCGGGAAGAGGTCACATAGCTTCTGAATGTCCAACTAAGAAGACCATGTTGCTTAAGGAGAATGGAGATATTTCTAGCGAGTCATCTTCTGAATCTGCTGCATCTAGTGATGAAGAGAATGA
Organism: Cicer reticulatum; assembly: GCA_002896235.1. NCBI lineage: Eukaryota > Viridiplantae > Streptophyta > Magnoliopsida > Fabales > Fabaceae > Cicer > Cicer reticulatum. The sequence goes on from PGWS01032453.1 coordinate 799, forward strand.
GGAAGAAATTGCTAAAGGAGGAGACTTGTTTATGGTTAGAAGAATGTTGGGCAGCCAATCAAGAGACTTAGATGAAACACAAAGGAAAAATATTTTTCATACTCGATGTCTCATCCAAGGTAAGTTATGTTCTTTAATTATAGATGGAGGAAGTTGCACTAATGTTGCAAGTGCAAGAATGGTATCAAAATTGAACCTCGTGAGAACACTAAACACTTCCCACCCACGACAACCAATCCCAACACTTCCACAATTGGCTTAAGGTGAAGGAAGGCGAGCAACAGAGCCTACGTGATGGCACCACGCTACGCGAGCTAGGGAATCAGAGGAAAAGTTTGAGCTACTTTCTTGCTATTGGGAGTATGAGGAATACAGTTATATGTGATGTAGTTCCGATGTGATGTGCGTGATTGTCAACTATGTCATTTTACTTCTTGGACGAGGCCATTAGCACAGTAGATGATAAGAAAGCAACCGATCCTGGTACTATACAAATAAGTGTTCTCTCTTTATACATAAAGAACGCAATTCAATTACTCTTGACTCCTTGCCTCTCCAAGATGAGCGAGCCTTGCCGTGACTGCACGATGAATCCACAAATGAGAGAGAATAAGATAACATAAAGAGAGAAACAAAGAAAACAAATAGTCAAAAAAAAGAGGAAAAGAAAAGAGATGAAAAGAAGAGAGAAAACACAAAATTTGTTCATAAAAGAAAAAGAGGTTAAAAAGGCTATGCAATTAAAAAAAGCCAATTTATTGCTTTTAAGCAAGGAGAGTGACTTAAAGGTTGCAGATCTAACAATTCTTTCCTAGTGAAGTTGTTTCTTTGTTGCAGGATTTGAAGATGTAATTCCTAAAGAGTTCCCTCAAGGCCCTACCACTATAGAGGTATCGAACCATTCAATTGATCTCATTCCAGGTGTTTCATTGCGCCCAACAGGCCAGCTATATAGAGCTAAACCCCCAAGAACGAACCCTAAGAAATCCAAAGGCAAAGTTGAAGACTTGATCAAAAGGATGGTGCAAGAGAGCTTAAGTCCATGTGCAGTACCGTTATTCTGTGTACTCTAAGAAAGATGGGAACTTGGAGGTGTGCACCGATTGTCAGAGCCCCATCAAAATTTAATAGGTCAAACTTCAAAGGTAAATACCGTGGTATAGGACATTCGTCCCATTCCTAAGATTAGATGATATTTGTTGGCTAATGAATTGCATGTGGTGCTTGAGGCTTGTTGTTGTTTTCAATCAACTTTATATGATCTTAAAGTCTGAAATAATACATCAAACTGCTCAGGATTAGAGAGAACAGGGATGAATTGGAAAACAGCCTTTAAAACAACGATATGGCTTGTCTCGAATGGTTAGTACGCATGGCCCTTTGGACTAAACAAAATGCGCCTAGCACTTTCATGAGGTTGGATGAACCATGTGTTAAGGAGTCTATACTAGGGAAGGACGAACCATTTGTTGTGGTCTCTACTTTGATGACATTGATTATTAGCCAAATCTTACACGATGATCCAGGATCTTTGCATTTGAGAAGTGTGTTGGAAGCTCTTAGGCGTTGAGAAATGTATGCAAACATGGAAAAACCTATCGACTCCGGTATCTTATATGCATAATTTCATCGTGTACTCTTTCTACTTGGTTGTGTCTTAACATTAGTCTTCCAACAGAGGCAGCTAGAAGGTATATTGATCAAGCACAGAAAGGTCAAGCTATTGCAAATGAGAGTGATGCCTAAACTCCATACAGAATGTTAACGACTGAGGTACCTAGAAGCTTTCTATGGCTTAGCTAGTATTCTATAGGAGGTTTGGTTAAGATTTTAGGTACCTACATTCAAAGTCATAGCCACCGCTATTAAAATCCGAAGTGATCTAGATATAAAAATGGAGAAGTTGTGGGCCATTGTAAATGGGAGTGAAACAAGAGCAAGCATGTTGCTACCCTCAAAGAAAAATTGACTCCTTCACCTGCGACCTTCATTTCTTTTGTTATTGCATCTGTAATTTCTTTTAAATCTATATGAAATTCTGATATCCTGTGACTGCACTCACAATGTTGGTGGAGATAGTGGGCTGTTCTTGATGCAAAGAGGGACATCCCTATTGCGATATATATTTTAGTGTCGTATAGAAACCTGTATAGTGCGGCTTGCTACACTTCTGGACTTAAGTTATCCCGGTATGCGACATAATGATAAATGATTTTCGTGTCTGCAACATAGCGTGTTACGAGCTACTACACAACGGTGGCAAAGCCAAACTTCCTTTGTACACAAATATATGCTACTCTTTGTACCACCCGTCACCCATACATATACTTATAAGGGTGCGCTACACTCAGCTATCATTGAAGTACTATATAAGGAGACCAAGGCAAAGCTCAAGCATGAGACATGTCCAAGTGGGTTGAGACATTTCTTGAGAGCAATTTCAGTACGTGATACAAGTGCATAAAAAAGGTAAGTCAAATGTTGTTGCTGATGATGCCGCACTTCTCAAGAGAGTATGTTGGTGTGTTCTCCTACTGCTTGAAACTAAGTTTATTGGTTTTGATGCGGTAAATTTAAAGACTGGATGTAATTGTGATATACATCATTCACTGGAATTTCTCAAATATATAAAGTCGTTGTGTGCATTTGCTGCCCAAAATGGGTTATTAGAATAATGACTATTTATTTAAAGAAAAGAGGTTATGTGTGCCTAAAGGTTCCATTAGGGATTTGCTTGTGAAGGAAGCACATGAGGGGGGATTAATGGGACATTTTGGAGTACAAAAGACTTTAGACATGTTGCATGAACATTTTTATTGGCCACACATGAAACGTGATATACGCAAATTGTGTGAAAGATGCATTGTTTGTAAGAAATCTAAGTCTAAAGTTATGCCTCATGGTTTGTATACTCCTTTACCAATACCTAACTCCCCTTGGATTGATATTTCTATGGATTTTGTTTTAGGTCTTCCTCGGTCTAAGAGCAGAAAAGATTCAATTTTTGTGGTGGTAGACAGATTCTCCAAGATGGCTCACTTTATACCTTGCAGAAAAGTGGATGATGCTTGTCACGTGGCAGATTTGTTCTTTAAAGAAGATAGTTAGACTTCATGGATTATACCCAGAAGCACTTGTGAGGTTGACCGAGACACTGAATTTTGCATAATTAGTCAACTTTGGAGGAACACTTCTGGGGATATAGTTCTTTTGTGAACTATTTCTCCTAATATTGTACCACTGTGACTTGCTCCGGGCCTCTAGTTTTTTACTACAAATGACAATGTGATTGTGTGAACAAACTGAGGTCGTAAATCGAACTCTTTTCTCTCTCTAACGCGGCTGTATTCCAAAGTAAGTATTAAACATAGAGATGCGTGAAGATTGATATTGCCCATGAATGGTATGTTTGCTACTATAAGAGTAGGGTATGATTACATAGCACTGCAAATATTACTTGTTATTCTCCATTTGAATTGTTTAATGGTTTAACGCCGCGTCTCATCTTCTCTTTCCGCTATGTGCACAAAGTTCTTATTCTAAATTGGAAGGGGAGATGGGCTGTGGTGTTCGACAAAATTACATGAGAAGGTAAAAAACACAAATTGAAAAGAAAGGGTGGATAGCTATGCTCGATCACCAGTCTATAAAGGAAGGAAAAAGGTTGTGTTTGACACCTGGTGATTGGGTTTGGGTTCATTTAGAAGGAAGGAAAGGTGTTCTATCTCAAAGGAAATCTAAGCTCCAACCAAGGGGAGATGGACCTTTTCAAGTGCTGTCCAAAATTAATGATAATGCCTACAAAACAGATCTTCCAGGTGAGTATTGTGGTGTTAGTTCCTACTTTTAAATGTGGCTGATTTGTCTCTTTATGAATAAGCAGCTGAAGAAGATTGCAATTTGAGGGCAAAACTTCAGTTCAAGAAGGAGGGAATGATGAGGACATAGAATGCATAATCCAAGGAAGAAAGCCTAGCAAGGATATTCAAGGTCTTGGAACCCCAATGACAAGAGCAAAGGTCAAAGAAGGCGAAGGAGGTTCTAAATAACTTGATAACCACTTTATTTGAAGCAAGTACAACTCATGAAGAATTAAAGCCAAGATAGTCAATTGCTTAACCCAAATTGAAGAAGTTAAGGAATGAAGGCGGCATCTATGTGTTATCAAAATTTTATAATATTTAGTTTTAATTAAAGTAATAGACTAAATTAATAAGAATTTGGGTGTAACTGAAAAAAAATGTCAGTTCTGGCCAAATTTAGAGAACTTTTAGGAGTTGCCATTATAAAAGGCAAACCCTTATTGAATTTTCTGAAGGCAGATTTTGATTATTTATTTTTGTGAGGCTTTGCTCTCTAGAGTTCTTTGAAAGAATTCATCTTGAACTTATCAAGGCTGTTAATCCTGTGTGGCGTTCTTTTTGGCTTATCAATCTCAAGATTGTGGCGCCATTTTGTTCCTTTGTTTCGTTGCTGAATAATAATATTGAGTTTCCTTTACATCAAATCCTAATACTCCAATTCTTTCAATTTTCGTAATCAGTAACCAGCGTTCATATCTCGAGTTCTATATATTGTTTTTTCGGTGATTCAAAAGCCTAACTTGCGTTTCAGAACGTCATCATTTCACCTATCGATTTGGAATCGGCCGATCGGAGTTTCGCAGCGCCGTTTATCAATTCTCCAGCCAAAACGCGATTTTCATACTTCTCCAAATTTTAAGTTTCCGACACTAGAACGTCGTCTTTAAAGTGACTATGACTATTAGGATCATATAATAAACCTTATAAACCACTGAATCCTTAACCATAAATCTAAACCTTTTAGATATATAATATATAGATTCGTTGACTTTAAGAGTGACTGATGTTTAAGTTACTTCGCTTAATATAAATTGAATTTTTTTATTAATCAAAATGACACTATTGTTTATGTTACTCCGCTTAATAGAAATAAAATTTATATAATATATAAGCTGAATTACTTATTATAAGAAACAATATATTAGTTCTATCCCTACCCTAACATAAGACTTTCTTAATAATTAATTTTTTTATTTGAATTTTCAATTGTATTAATTATTTGCTTACTAATATATCCCTTACCAAATAAAGTTCCTATATTTAAAGACAGAAGGTGTTATATATATTATACTCATCTATAAAAAAAAAAACCAATTGGTACTAGTACTATATATTCAGAAAACTTACTAAGTACTATAATGGTATTCTTAAAAGATAAAAAAGAAATTATAAACTATAATGTATATATAAAGGAGTACCTACAAAGGAAATCAAAAAAGTGAAATTATTTATTCAAAAACTTTAATTTTTTCTTCATCAACACAACAACCCCACATGCCTCTGTATTTTCCATTTACCAAGTTGCTTGATTCAAGTTATATTTACCAATTTACAAAATTTTATAGTACAATATAAATTCAACTCTTTTGTTTGATTTTCACGTCACCATACTTTGTGAATTGTTTTTTACTCTTTTTCCTTTATCTCTCTCCACATTACATATATCTTGTCCTTTACCCATTTTATCAATATGGTATTTGGGAAAAAGATATTACACACTACACACTCATCTAATATTGATAGATATCAAAATTATGCAAGTGATGAAGAAATTCTTCAAAGTCTACCTCAACCACAAGTGAAAAAATCATCAACTAAAACTCATTCATCGAATGAAACAACCAAATCTCTTTTGGCCCAAGAAGTGATATACATTGGTGTGATTGAGAAAAATCGGAAGGACTAAAAATTGGACATGCAAGCACCGCCGAAATTCATTCAAAAGTACTTACACTAGGATTCTCTGTTATTTCTTTGGTGCTCCACAAGGGAAAAATTGTGGTATTCAAAGATATGCAGCATTACTGAATGACAAAGAAACTTATGAAAGAATAAGAAAAAAAAGGTTCACGAAGCTGAGGAATCTGGCGTGACTCTATCTTTGAAGTATTTTACCCTCAAAAAGAAAGAAAAAGGAATGCGCTCCCGGTCTCTTGAAGAGGCTTTCCAACTTTTGGGAAGAGATGTTGTTGATATTAAAGTGATGAGAGGACTGTGTGTCAATGGAATTGCTTTTAATGTTTTGAGAAATCTACAACTTGTGGAAATGGTTATGGCTATTAATAATGGTCCTAAAGGCTACAAACCTCCCTCTTCTAAAAATGCAATAACAATTTTGTTAGATGAGTGTAAAAGACATGTTGACAAAGATTTAGCTTCTAAAATGGATACCTAGTTTCATCAAGGGGTCTCTATTGTGTAAGACAGTTGGAGCAATGTAAAACATATGCCACTAATGAATGTTCTTGTTGTGAATAGTAGAGCTGCTATTTTTTTATAGGTTGGTGACTTTTCTGGAGTTGAAAAAACTGGAGTTGCTATTGTTGAATATTTGATTAAAGCCATTGAAAAAATCGAACCATGTAATGTATACAAGTTATGATCGATAGTGCTGCAAATTGTAAAGTTGTTGGCAAAGAAATACAAAAGGTATATAAGCATATTTTTTGGTCTCCTTGTGTTGTGCATACTTAAAACTTCATTTTTTAAGACTTTGCTGAAGAATTTGAATGACTATGAAATACATATAAACAAGGAAAGGCTATAGTAAAAGCACATTATTAATCATAGTCATGTTCTAACTATGTGCAAGAGTGGACACATTGGTTTATATTAGTTTGAATTATCAAGAATTTTGTTTTGTATTCCATTCACATAATGTATTTAGATATACACAAGGATTGATCAATTTGATCCTCTAATTATGTAGACAATAATTACATGAGTAATGAAAATAAATAGGGTCATTGAATGAAGTAAAACCATAAACCGTTACAGTAAAGGGAGTTATGAAATAGCAAAGAGTCAAGGAACTTCTCTAATTTCCCCCTCAAACTGATAGTGCAAGAGCCATCCCAAGTTTGTCTCTCAACATGTTTCACTTTGTGTGAGTGAGCGGCTTGGTCAAGCAATATGCTAACTGATCAGCTGAAGGCACATATGCCACAATGATTTCATTTTGTAAGACTTGATCACGTATGTAATGAACATTGATCTCAATGTGTTTGGATCTGGTATGCATGACTGGATGAGAGGCCAATGCCTTGACACTCAAGTTATCACACCATAAGACTGACTTCCTATGTAATGGTAAATTTAGTTCACTTATGAGGGATTTGACCCAAGCTATCTCAACTGCAAGATCAACTAGAGCACGATATTCAGACTTTGTGTTGGATCTAGGCACAACCTTTTGTTTTCTTGAGGACCAATAAATCAATTATTCTCCTAGGACTACCCATTGCCCTTCCATGGATTTCCTGCCATCCACACTTGTGGCCTAGTCAGCATCTTAGAACCCTACTATATCTAAACCAGTAGATGTCTTGATGTGTAAGCAAAAGTTGACTGTTCCTTTGAGATATCTTAGAATCCTTTTTATCCATTGTCATTGATATATGCTAGGAGATCTCGTGCATTTCCTAAGTTTGTTGACTACAAAGGCAATATCAGGCTTTGTGTTTGTCAAATATTGTGTATTTCCTGAGTATATCACCTATGTATTTTGATTGCCTCAAATACATTCCATTTGCATCTCTTTGAACTTTCATATCTAGAAAGTAGTGTAGATGACCAAGATCTTTTAGGGAGAACACAATGTTGAGTTTCTTGATGAAAGACTTTAGAAACTTGGTGTTTCTTCCTGTCATAATTATTTCATCTACATAAATTAGAAGAAATGTAGTGTGATTTGTGTCTCTATGCATGAAGAGAGAGGAGTCACTTTTGGTGTTCTGAAAGCCCCAATTTACTAGGGTCTTTTTCAAGCTGTCAAACCAAACCCTAGGAGCCTGCTTCAAGTCATTGATTTCTTTTGATAGTTTGTTAATGTGATAATGCTTGGTCAAGTTTGAATATCCTTTTGGTTGATGCATGAAGACAATTTCCTTGAGATAGCCATTAAGAAATGCATTGTTTATATCTAGTTGGCTTACCTCCCAATTGAAGTTAACAACAATGGATAAGATGATTGTCACTGTATTGGATTCTATAATAGGACTAAAGGTTAGTCAAGGCCAACTATTTGATGGAAGCCCTAGGCAACCAGTCTTGTTTTCCTCTTCTCTATTGAACCGTCGACCTTATACTTTGTTTTGAGCACCTAATTTGAGTCAATAATGTTTTGTTGGCCTTCATATGGCAATAATGTCCATGTTTTATTGGGCATTAGAGCATTGAATTATGTTTCCATTTCTTTTTTCCATTGAGGCCTGCTGATACCTTATGCGATGTCATCTGGCTCTTTGTCTTTTGTTTGTTCTTCTGCCAGCCCTATATATTGTTGTTTTGGCTTGTAAGTCTCATCATTGCTTCTGGTGTGCATATGATGTAGATTGGTGTTGTTATCCTGAATGCTTGCTCCAACTTTAGGTTCAATTTGCCTGTTTCTCTCCACTATGTCAGTTGAACCATTCTTGTCTTCTTCTTCTTCTCTAATTGTAGTGTTCTCATCAGTGTTAGAGACTCTGTCATTAGAATCTTGTTGATCTTCACCTGATTTGCTGGTGCTTGAGGTGTTTGAGGCTTCTTCTTCATGAATAGCTGAGTCATTTTCTGGATCACCAATGTTGATATTTGTGCCACCTGCAGGATCAAGAGGAAACAAGGTAGATACATTTTGAGTTAGATTTTTCAATGGATTTCTTGTTTCAAGAAATCCATCATAAAAAGGAAAGTATTCTCATTGAACAATACATGTCTTGAGACAAAGATTCTTCCATGTGAGTTGATGCACTTGTAACCTTTGTGTGAGTTGTTATATCCCAATAATACATATTTGGTTGTGTGGAATTGAAGTTTATAATTATTGTAAGGTCTGCCACGAGGATAACAAGCACAACCAAAAGGTTTGAGGACATTATAGTTTGGTTCCTTCTTCTTGATCAGGGCATAAGGACAAGCATTTTAATCAATGGATGAAGGCAATCTATTTAGGCTAAATTACATCTGTGGTCCCTTAACTTAATTTCAGGTAACGTTTTAGTCCTTTATCTTTTTTTTCTTCCCGATTTAGTCCTTTGTTCCTAACAATATCAAATAAAGTATGAAAATATGAGTTTATTTGAAGATTTGCGTTACGAATTTGATGAAATTTGTATTATATTGAAGAATATAATTAATTTTATGAGTTTCGATTGAATTTTTTTTTTGAATTTTTGTATAAAGAAGGATAACATTGTTGAAATTTTAAAACATAAAATATCAAATTGTCACTTAAAATTAAAATAAAGGACCAAGTCAAGAAAAAAAGAAGATAAATGACTAAAACGTTACCTGAAATTAAGTTAAGGGACCACAAATGTAATTTAGCCATCTATTTATCAGATAAACAGTTGTGGAGAAAAATTTTCACTAATAACGTAGGGGCATTTTGGCTTGAGCCAACATGGTTAGGCCTAGTTCAGCAATATGTTTGTGCTTTCTCTCAGCTCTACCATTCTGCTGAGAGGTATAGGGGGGCATGAAATTCTAAATTGAATGCTTACTTTTAAGCAAACCTTTTGTACATGTTTAAATTCACCACCACCATCACATTGAACAATTTTTATCCTTTTGTTAAATTGATTCTCTACCATGTTTTTCAATTGAATTAAAGCATATATGGTTTCAGACTTTTGCTTCAAAGGGTAAATCCATGTGAGTCTACTAAAATCATCAATAAAGTAGACATAATATAAAAAACCAGAATTTGATATTATTGGTGTAGGACCCCATACATTAGTTTGAATCAACTCTAGGGTTTCTTGAGCATGAGAACTAGATGAATTAATGGGCAACCTATGTAGTTTACCAAATTGACAGGCCTCACAAAACTGAAATGTATCATTAGGTGAAGTCTTCACCTTACAATATTTCAACACTTCATCTAGGACTTTATTGTTAAGGTGACCAAGCTTTTTGTGCCAACTTTCTTTGACAGACATGTAGGTACATGAATCTTTGTTAGACTGGGACTGACTTTTGAAACTTGATACAAACCTTCTTTAAGTCTCCCTCTTAGAATAGCCTTCATTGTTAGCTTGTCCTTCACAAAGCAACATTCAACATCAAACTCAACAATTATAATATTGTCAACAGTTAACTTAGATACACTTAGTAAATTCTTGGTGATTTTAGGTACATATAGAGCATTATGCATGTTTAGGTTTTTAAGTTTGGTTGAACATGAAGCAACAAATTTTAAATTCTCACCAAGAATTTTAACTTATGCATAGTCTTGTCAATTATAGAGGTGAATCTATGAATGCACTGTTTTGTGTTCCTTTTGTTAATTGACTAGTTCATGAGTAGGACTTATCAAAACGATAGTAACATTGTACAACAGTGTGACCAACTTTGGTGCATACTTGGCATATTGGTTTGGCCATTCTTCCTCTACCACCTCTCATGCCTCTAAAGTGTGATCCTTTCCAATTTCCACGCATGGGGAACTTGTTGCCTCTATATTCAGTCTTGTTTGCAAAGTTGGAAAATGCATTCAATGTGAGAGTGGTGAGATTTTTCAATTGTTCCAGCCTACTTTCAAAGGTTAGAAGTTAATCCTATAGATCAACCAAATTGAGATTAGTCTCATTAGATAGTTTGACACCTACTAGATTGTAATCAAAATCAAAGCCATTTAGTGTTTGATTCATCAAATCAAAATTTGACATAGGTGCTCCTGCAAGCTTCAGTTTGTCAGCAAGATTCTTCATTTTGACAAGATATTCCTCCATCTTCAATTTTCCTTTCTGAGTGCTATGAAATTCAGATTTGAGGTACATGGTGCGAGACTTTGTGTGAGCACCAACAAGACTTTGTGCTTCATCTCAAAATTGCTTGGATGTTTCACTATGTAGTAGTTGTGTGGCAATGTTTACTGTCATGGGGTTTAACAACCATCTTAACAGTTTCTAATATTGTATTTGCCATTCTTCAAATATTGGATTGGTTTACTTGCTTTTGTCTGCAATTGTAACACCCCGATTTTTAACAGTGCGAGTATATTTTTTTTTTAAAAAACAAATTCATAAAAACAAAGAAATAAAGAAGGAAATACTTTTGGATAAATATTTAAGTCGTAACACAACGACAAAAGTCAACAACATTTACAAGCAATGAAAATAGTTTGAAATAAAAATCCAAAGTATTTAAAATAGCAAAATGCACCAGGGCTATGAGACCTATCAGACATGGCTCATACCCCTGGGGTATTTCTTGGCAGACACCTGTAATATAGCACTGCCCAAGAATCTTAACTTCCCCACGTCACATCAAAAAGTGGTACATGGACCCATCAAAATAAAAGTCTAGCTGACAATATTGGTATAGGTACAGTCTTCCAACATACAGTAAATACATCCACAAAAGGAAGACCTCTAGTCCCTATACAACCGTCCCGCAAGATCCTCCTGACATAGCTCCAGTCAGGTGTGTCCAACCTACATTCCCATCTATAGGGTACTAACCAGTGGGAAGATCCTGGTTCTCATCTGAGGGCAAAGCCCAGATTTCCACAACAATTTTAAAAGGACACCAACCGAAATTAACAATTAACATATAGCATTTAGATTTCCATGCATAAAATAACATTTCAACTTAGTATGCATCTTGAAAGGGTTTGCATATGCCAAACATGCATAAACAAAGTTGAAAAATGAAGTTTTAAACAAAACTGCACTGTCGTATTCAAATACAGCATCTCTATATTCGAATACAAGGTTGTTTCACAAGTCAGTAGCAAAAACAACATAGCTGTATTCGACTACAACCTTGTGTATTCGACTACATAGAAGTCAGTAGCAAAAACATCATAGTTGTATTCGACTACAGCCTTGTGTATTCGACTACACAGAAGTCAGTAGCCAAATCAGGATGGTTGTATTCAACTACAACTCAGTGTATTCGACTACGACATCAGAAAAATGCAGAATTCAGTTTTGAAATGTTTCGAAAAGGTTTCGCAATCAATCCACACTTACAAACAAATCCAAACAATCACACTTA
>PGWS01032456.1:0-10929 GCA_002896235.1 Cicer reticulatum
ACATAATAATAATCATTTGTATGATGTAGAACATTCAATTATTTTGTAATATTAATGATATTATTAACAAAACTAATTAGCCAAGTAATAATAACTAGATCACTAATATTTAACATAAACAAGAAGTAGAGAGTCTAAGATTATTAAACAAATAGTCATAATAAACAAGGAAAAATCTCATAAAAAGATAGTAAAATCTATCAAATTAATAGAAGATTTCTAATAATATAAAAAGACAATGATAAAGAACATACAACTAGACATAGAGATTTCAGATTTGAAAACAACTAAATCAATAATAAATAACACCATTAAACCACAAATATTTAAGTCATATATTTAATGACATAAATTAATGGAGGTTACACAATCACACATAAGAATTTAAGTAAAATTCAATAATTAGAGAACCAACAATTAATATAATTAATGACACATAATAGGAATTTAAATAATTCTTAATATTCAATTCAAGGTTACACAATTAATGATCATAATAGAAATTTAACTCATTAGTTAAATTTAAATTCAAGGTGTTTAAAATGAATTAATGCACATTATGCCAAGAAAACGCCATGAATTGTCATAAAATCTTTGTCATAAAGGAGAGTAAAAAGAATGAGTAATTTTTGTTTTTTATAGGATGAACCAAAAATATTTTCAAAACACTTATACAGTTTCACTAACTCTATAATATCTCCTAAAATAAATACTTATTTGATCGCAAATAAAACTAACAAACAATATGACTTATATAAATTCTAATTTAATTAAAATAATTCCACTGATATTTTATCAACTAAATAAATCAAGCAAGACAAGAATACCACTCACACAACAAATATAAAACAAACATATCTAACACATCAATTTCATGATTATCGAAACTAATCAAATAAAAAAATGTCCATTTATGAAATAATGACATCATAAATAGTCCCCATGTAATTGTCACGTCAAAACAATTAAATAAAAATGAAGATTATAATTATTTAGGTAGAATAGAGTGTGATAAAATTTAATTTAATTTATTTACACATAGAATAATTATTAATTTAATAATAACATAAAAATATTCAATGATTGCAGCCTCAACAACTACTGGTGACTTATTATCTAGTTTTCGCTTGAATTCCTCATCTCTAGTTTTTATTTATGGCATTCTCGCATTGGACATGTTTCTGCTTCTAGATTAAAATATTTGGCTTCTACTTGAGCCTTAGGAAAGTTACAACCCTGTGATATTTCAGATTGTTGTGGTTGTAAACTTGCTAAATTTCCAGCTTTACCATTTAGTTAAAAGGGTTTTCGTTTCATATGCGCATTTTGATTTAGTTCACTCTGATGTTTGGGTCCATCACCGTTCTCACCAAAGGTGGATCTAGATATTATGTTTCGTTTATTGATGATTACACTCGTTATTGTTGGGTTTATCTTATGAAAAATCGGTCTGAATTTTTTGACATTTATCATATATTTCGTGCAATGGTCAAAACTCAACATAATTATGTTATAAAGTGTTTTCGATGTGATTTAGGTGGTGAATATACCTCTAATAAATTTCTGAATTACTGCTTATGATGACACCGCCACCAACATCTGTACTGATACTCCTCAATAAAATGGAGTTGCTGAAAAGGAAACACCGTCACATTATAGAGACTGCTCCGTTCACTTTTGTTGTCCGCTGAGTTCCTAGTGAGTTTTGGGGAGATTCAGTTCTTACTGCTGTTCATGCTATTAATAGAATTCCATCCTCTATCATATCAGGTTTTGTCTCCCTCATTTGAAAAATTGTATGCTTCACCCCTGATTACTATTCTTTGAAAGTTTTTGGTTCTACTTGTTTTGTTTCTTCGCCCTCAAGTAAGCGCACAGTAAGTTGTCTTTCTCGTCAACCATGTGTGTTTTCTTGGTTATCGGGATGGTCAAAAGGTTATCGTTGTTATGATCCTCATGCAATAAAACTTTATGTATCTTGTAATGTTGTTTTCTTGAGTACATCCCTTTTTACTCTGTTTCCTCTGATTCTCATAATTACTAAGAGTTCTGAACTAACTCATATTGATCCGTTGGTCCTAATGATAACGCTTCTAGTGATTGTAATGTTGAGAATTGCAGGACAAATACTACTACTCCACATGATGACATCCCTCTTGTCCCCCGGCTGTCCAACACCTCTGCGATTGTTGATCCTCCTCATTACCCTTCTCGCCAACGTAAGTCTACTCAGTTACCTGATTTTGTCTATTCAACTTACTCAGCTTCGTTTGCTTCTTTCTTAACCTCTATTCACAGTTTGTCCAAGCCTTCTTCCTATAAAGAGGTTGTTCTTGATCCTCTTTGGTAGAGGCTATGGCAGAAGAACTATCTGCATTGCACAAAAACAACACTTGGAATTAGTATCTCTTCCTCCTGGAAAACGTGTTATTGGGTCTCGTTGGATATACATATCAAAACTAAGTTGATGGGTTAGTTGAGCGCTACAAGCACGTCTTGTTGCTAAGGGTTTCTCTCAACAATTGGTATGGATTTAGAAGAAACTTTTTGCTCCTGTAGCCAAGATGACCACTATTGTACTCTTATTGCAGTTGCATCTATTCGTCAATGGCATATATTTCCAAAATGAATGTCAAAAAATGCCTTTTTAAATGGTGAGCTTCATGAAGAAGGTCTATATGGTCCCTCCACAAGGAGTTTCTCATAATCCAGGGGAAGTATGTAAGTTAAAAAGGCTATTATGGTCTTAATCAGGCTCTCGAGTTTGGTTTGAGAAATTCTCTACTGTGATCACTTCTCTTGGTTTTCGCTCTAGTGAACATGATTCTGCATTGTTATAAGGTCCACCACTCATGGTTGCATTATACTTTCTCTATATGTGATGATATGATTATTACAGGTTATGATGTTAGTGGAATCAATGAGTTGAAATTGCAGTTAGCAAACAGTTTGAGATGTAAGGACTTGGGAACTCTTTTCTATTTCTTGGGGATTGAAGTTGCCTACTCTCCTAGAGGCTACCTTCTTTCTCAATCCAAGTACATTGCCAACATTCTTGATCAGGGCCCGTCTTTCTGATACTAGAGCAGCAGAATACTCTCTTGAGTTGAATGTAAAATATGCTCCCTCGGATGATGTTCCTTTACCAGATTTCACTTTGTATTGTACTTTGGTTGGCAGCTTAGTGTATCTACGATTACCAGACCTGACATTGCTTATGTTGTTCATGTTGTTAGTTAGTTGTTGTATCTCCCACTACAGTACATTGGGCAGCAATTCTTCGGATTCTTCGTTATCTTCGAGGAACTTAATTTCAAAGTCTTCTATTTTCATCATCATCCTCATTGGAGTTACGAACTTATTCTGATGTTGATTGGGCTGGTGTACCACTTGTCGTAAACCCACCACAGGATTTTGTATCTTTCTGGAGACTCTCTTATTTCTTGGAAGAGTAAGAAACAAGACATTGTCTCTCGCTCTTCTACAGAAGCTGAGTATCGTGCCTATGACATCCACTACTGCTGAAATAATTTGTTGCGTTGGCTTTTGTCTGATATGGGTATCTCTCTTCTGAGCCAACTCCGATGCAATGCGATAACAATAGTGCTTATTCAAATGCTTACAACTCGGTCTTTCATTGAACACACCCAAAACACATGAGATTGATTGTCATCTTACTCTCATCATCTTCAACATGGAACTATTACTCTACCATTGTCTCTTCTTTTTTTACATATGTTGATTTGTTCACATAGATGCCATCCATTAAAACATTTCCGTTTTTTTAGTTGACAAACTCTCGATGCTCCATATTAATGCATCCTGAGTTTGAGGGAGATATTAGATAATGTTATTATATATTAGTAGTAAGGGTATTTTAGATGATTGTCTATTTCTATATATATATTCATTGTAACCGTATTAACTTTAATTTGGTTCATTCTATGTTATGAAACCATTGAGTGGTGTTTCTCTTCTGTCCTCTTTCTTCCTCTTTTCAATTGTTAACACCAATAACATCAATAAAGAATGAAAATATGAGTTTATTTCAAGATTTAAGTTATGAATTTGATTAAAATTGCATTTTTAATGAAGATGATTAATGATTTTATGGTTTTGTTTGAAAAATTTGATGATTTTTTTGAATTTTGTAAAAAAAAAGACAACAATTGTTGACATTTTAAAACATAAAATATCAAATTGTGTCACTTAAAATTAAAATAAAGGACAACTCAAGAAAAAAATATAAAGGATAAAACGTTACTGAAATTAAGTTAAGGAACCGTAGATGTAATTAGCCTTAAATTTATTTACTTTTTAAAAAAATTCTAAAAGTTTTTGTAAAGATAATATAGTTTAAATATGATTATAAAATATCATTTAAAAATTCAGAATATACACGTGAGGTAAATTATTCAAGAAATTCTTGTACACTCTATTCATCTTCTACACGTGTAACGTCTTAGATTTTGATTAAGACATTACTTAAATATTTATTTTCTTAAAAGTCGGACAATAATTTTTTTCTTTTGTAGGATTAGTACATCATGCTATAAAGAAAATTTTACTAGAAATAACTTAGTATCATTTTTGAAATGAAGACAATCGAATTTACTTAGATATCATTATTATATATTTTTTTCTCTTGCAAGGATAATTTGCTCATTGTTGAAAAATATTCACTTACTTCCAAAAATAGGTACCATTTCTCTTAAGTGAAAATAACAAAAACAAGGTTGACTGATCAAATTTCCTAGCGGAAAAGAAGCTCACCCCGCATTATATTTAATTTGTGTGTAAGTCATATCATCCCACGACAAATTAAACTAAATAATAAGTTACAAGCTCATAAAATATGAATATAAATCTTTTTGTAATAAAAGATTTTAAAGAAATGATTCTTTAATAATTCACAAGATGTATCAAAGTCATATAAATGTATCTAAATAAATTAAGTAGCAACTCACCTTAAGAACAATTAATTAAATAAAATAAAAAGTAAAATGTATGCATGCTTCTAAAAATATATTGATCCGGGTATAATCAGCCACATAGGCGTCCACACATAAGTCACTCATACCAATGGGGAAAATTATCCAACCACCAGGCGTCCACAAAGATGCATATGATATGTCATGAAAATATAATGATGCTCAAAAGGTACATGTCACATCACTTAGTAATCACGAAGAGAACAATGTCCAACACACAAAATTATTAGCCACTTAAGCAACCACAAAGATAATAAAATTTAAAACACAATCACAAGCAGCAACTTAGACAACCACAAAGATAACAATATATAAAACACATATCACAGCCACTTAGGCAACCACAAATAAAAAATATTCAGATTAAATTTAACCACATATGACATCAAAGTTTATTCTAATGGATGCTTACAATCAAGAATTAGTAATTTTGCTATCTCAAATATATAACACACAAACACGTGAATAAAGTCTTAGAGTCCAACTTTTCATTTATAAACTATTAAATTTAATTAGCAACGTGTTTATGATAGACATCAAACTTAAAATAACGAATAACATAGACAAATATAACTTTATTTCTCTACTATTAAATTTCTCTCATTTAGTCATTTAGCATACAAATTAAAGTTTACCACTAAACACATCACAAAATCAACTTAATCATGTTATCATAATTAAAAATTAAAACTTTTCATCAAGTCCCAGACTCATAGTATTCTAAAAATCAAATTACTTTGAAATGAAAAGCACAAAAACAAAGCTTAAATTAAAAAACACTCTAACAAACAAGTACTCATGAGATCATATAATAAAAATAATAAGCTTATAATTAAGTTACACCTAGACAACACAAAATCACAACTTTAAATAAATATATGACAACAAACATATACTCATGTTATAATAATAAAGTCAAACTTTATAATTTAAATTATTAAGGCAAACATATTACAAATAAACACAACATTATAGTTAAATTTTTTAAGGCAAAACATAAAAATTCACATTTCTCCTTTAAAAACATCATATCAATTCTCTTACAAACTATTAATTAATATCTAGATCTAACCTGTTGATAGAGAAAAACTCTTACGTTTTACTTCCTAGCACACGTTCTAAGCCATGAATCAAAGAACAAGACAAAAGTCCACACTTTACTTGAGATGGTATTAAAGAAGAAAGAAAATTATAATTCGACTTGATGATAATGGTGTGAGAAAAGGGAAGAGAGAATATTGTTTCTCTTTTTTTCTTTCTTTCTTTTGTTTGTGATGGAAAATTTGAGAATTTAGGAGAAAACAAAAATACGTATGGGAATATAATAGAAATACTTTTTAATTTTTTTTTTTTTGCTAATAGTTATGACACCAAAAATGGCCTAGAATTCTTTTTGTAGATAATTAAAATAAAATTATAATCTTGGTTTAAGAGAGGTAACGAGAGAATATATATTATCTCCTCTCTTAATTGGTAGAGATAAGGACATAAAATCTATATTATGTCAAGAAACCACCCTAAATTGTCATAAATCCTCGTAATGAAGGAGAGTAAAAGGAACGAGTAAGTCACAATTTTTTTTATAGTAAAGATGGATTGACCAAAAATATTTTCAAAACACTTAATTTGGTCGAAAATACTTATTTGGTTTCACTAGTTTACTATCTCCTAAAATGATACTTATTTGGTCAAAAATAAAAATTAACAAAACAATATAACTTCGATAAATTCAAATTTAAATAAATAATTCAATTAATATTTTTTATCAACTAAATAAATCAAGCAAGACAAGAATATCAATACAGGTCACACATAACAAAATAAAACAAACATATCTAACACATAAATTTCATGATTATCGAAACTAATCAAATAAACAAAATATACAATAGTCCATTTAAGAATTAATCACGTATTAAACCGTTTCCTCATGTAACTATCATGATTATAGCGTCTAAGCACTCACAAAATCACAACGTTGGAGCAATGCGAGAGTTTATCCGCCACAAAATCCTGCTGAAATTTTAGTCCATTATGATGACTTTTTCAGCCATAAAAATCACACTTTTATGAGGTAAATGCCACCACATGAAGGCCTTTGGTGACTGCCTAGGCTGCCATAAAGGTACAGTTTCTCCTATAAATACACTCCTCCTCTCATTTTTCATTTCTACGTTATCTCTAAATTTTCTCTCTACCTCCTCTCTAAATTTTCACTCCACCTTCTCTCTACAAATATTTTTTCTCCAACTTTTTTCTCTACCTTCTCTCTTGATTTTCAGTAAGTTTTTAGTTTATATTTGTGTCTTCTAATGTTATTTTTATTTGAATTTATTTAATTCATGAATATTATTTAATTTTGTATTTTGAAGTTGTGCTATTGTGTTTATTGCAAGAGTATTTGTTGTTCGTAAGTTTCAAGTCAGACAGTACCAGACATCAAGTTAGTATGTAATGAATTTTAAATATAGATTAGTAATTTATAATAATTATTTTAAAAAATTATACGTTATAAAATATTTTTAGACTTAATATTTTATTTTAGAATGTAGAATATATTATTTTTAAAATTGGGTATAATATTACTTTTAAACTTTAATATTAGTAAGATTTGTTAAAAAAAGTACTAGTAAAACATTTAATTGTAAAATTTATACTAAAATTAAAATGCAGTTATTTTTTAAAATGTTGATGAAGTGTAATTTTTTTATTATAGTTATTTTTGGTATTACGATTTATTATGTTGGTAAAATAGAATTTTATTAAGAAATTGTAATTTTTTAGCAACAAAATAATACTTATGAGATAAAAGATTTATAATATTTATCAATGACAATATTTGTTCTCATATTTTTTAGATAATTATTTTGAAAAATATTTATTTTATGTATCGGTAGCAAATATTTGTCTCGTGATTTTTTTTTATATTTATCACTAACATATATTTTTCCTTATTTTTATATTCATCAGTTATAAATATAATCATGTGTTTTTTAATATTTATCAATAATGAATATTTGTCTTGTATTTTTTATATATGAGTGATAAATATTTGTCCTGTGTATATTTATATTTATCACTGACAAATTTTTGTCTGGTGGTACTATTTATGCATCAGTTATAAATATAGATCCCATATTTTTTAAATATTTATCAATGACAAATATTTTGTATATATCTTTTTTTTTTTGTGTGTGTGTATAAATGAAACTCACACGCAGCTGCAAGATCCCGAGTTTGAACTCAATATATGATATTCAGTCTAACAATATTGACATTTTTTATTGAGGTAATCTTACCAATTATATATCTCTTATATTATTTATCCATAACAAATTTTTTTCTTGTGTTTTTTTTAATGTATTAGTCAGAAATATGTATCCCATATTTTATTAATATTTATTAAAGACAAAGATTTATTCCATATTTTTTAATATTTAACAATGACAAAGATTTATCCCGTATTTTTTTATATATTAATGGAAAAATATTTGTCATGTATTTGTTTATGTATCAACGACAATATTTATGCCGTGAATTTTTATTTTCATTAATAAAATATTTATCCCATCATTTTTCAATAACCATATATCTTAAAAATTGAAGTTTAATTATAATAACTAGAATAATTGATATTTTTACCAACATCTTCAAAAATTCTGAATGAAGTACTTATTGGTTTGACTGATTTTAGTGCAACACAATCCGGAAGAACAAATGAACATTGTGGATTATATGCAAAGGCATTGGTGTGGAATTATGTGACATGTTGAATTAAAGGTATTAAATCTCTGTCTGCAATCCACAAAGGGATGATTGGTTAGATGTCAGCTTACGTAAGTATATGCCTTATACAATATTATTCAAGTATATATTTAGTCTTCCAATTAATCAACTGATTCCTATCTATTTTTATTACTAATAAATTAATCAATAAAAATCAATATATTAATTTAAATCAAATATATCGATTTTTATTAATTCATCTTTTAAATAAAAATAAGATTCAGAGAAAATATATTGTTTATGCTTTTAAATATTTTTTTCTAAGTTAAAAATGAAGTTTCTCCTATCAATTTTCACTGAAATTATTGAAAATAAATATTCATTTAATTATGTGATATTAGACATGAGTATAACGAGACACATTATTTGTACCCATAAGAAAAGTAAACATTATTGTTACGACGATGACCTTAATAATTTCACATAAAATCCAAGTTAACTCCACTGGCGTTGTTTTACACACACCACATGTATTATAATCCCACGTGACAATAGTATTTATAAATATTTATTTATTAATCATATCAACGTTAAATAAATATATTAATTATTATATATTGATGATAAAAAATTTATATCCATATCAATCAAAAACTGTTGTTAAATTATAAATAATGTTTTATAGTCATCAATCAATTAAAACTATTAAATTATTAATAATTATTTAATTTTATCATAGGATATCTATAAATTATTCACAATTAATTGATCTTAATTTATTTATTATGTTAAAAAACATTTAATTATCAATGTATAAAAGTAAAAACTCTAAATAAATGAGATGGTAAAAATTTAAAAAGGAATCAAAATGAATTGTTTTGGTAACATATAATTGCAAAGAATAAAAGCAAAAAAAAAAAAAAAAGGCATTTTCCTTCATAATTTGGTAATTAAGGTATTTTGCTTATATTTATTAGGGATGGAGTTCATCTATCAGCTGAGGGAAGTAAGGTAGTTGTGAAGGAAATATTAAAAGTTCTTAGAGAAGCAGATTGGAAGCCTAGTTTGCATTGGATGTCACTACCAACTGAATATGCAGAGGATTCACCATATTATCCTCCAAGTCCAGATGGAACCACCACTATAAATGTGTCCTATAGTATCCCTCGAAGACATTTACAATGGGATTTATAGAAATTATTCTTTGCATTTATGTGTGGTGTGGTTTCATTCATCAAGCAATAATTGAAAGAACAAAAAAACTTTGGTTATTGGTATTTTTATTTGCACTTTACTTTGCAAAGCATGAAAGAAAATCAATTATGTGGGCCCTTGAGGAAAGTTTTCTTTTCATACTTTAAAATAATTATGGGAAGAGTTTTTTCACGTTGTGAAAGTCCTTACTCGTTTCCTTTGTTCAAGAGCTTGTTGATTTGATTATTATGTGTGTTGTAATTTTTCTGTAATGATGTACCATTAATTATTCAATATATTCAAATTTGTATATCACATCTCAATCCCTATCATTATCTTATCTGTATTGGATTAATGTAATACGATTTACAAAATTAGGTTATTCATATTGAAATTTAATGGAAAGAGTTACTCTGCTACAATATTGTGAATTTGAATTTAAATTCTTATCGAAATAAAATTTCATATTTAATATCTACCGCGTTCCACTCTCAATAAAAAAATTTAAGAAAAATAAAAAATACACTTTATCTTATAAAAACGTGATATTAAAATAAGTACTTTTAGACAAATATAAACACACAAACATCATATATTTATACTGCTTTTGAGTTTTTAATTATTTTTATCTCTCCTCAAATCTTGTTTTCTAACATAGAGACTGACGTCCATTGTAAATGGTCAAAAAAATTCCAAAAGCCCCATGTTAGTAGTCCCTATTGAGAAAGTACTTTCAAACCCTACACTACAAGAAATTTTACGTGGTATATATTTACTCAATATCGACAGGTTTTTTTTCGTGGTATATAATTATCCAATACCTACGGATTTTCTCCGTGTCTATAGAATATAGTGACATAATTTTTTCCGTTGCTATAAACATTTGATTTTACCTACAGACATTTCACCGTTGGTGTATACTTTAGCCATAATTTTTAAAAGTTATACATACGGTCTTGATTCTGTTGCTATACATTTAAGTGACAACTTGTTTATGTTGGTATAGGTTTTAACAATA
>PGWS01032457.1:0-15104 GCA_002896235.1 Cicer reticulatum
TGATATTTTATCAACTAAAATAAATCAAGTAAGACAAGAATACCACTCAGACATACAAATATAAAACAAACATATCTAACACATCAATGTCATGATTATCAAAACTAATCAAATAAAAAAAATGTCCATTTATGAAATAATGATATCATAAATAGTCCCCATGTAATTGTCACGTCAAAACAATTAAATAAAAATGAAGATTATAATTATTTAGGTAGAATAGAGTGTGATAAATTTAATTTACACATAGAATAATTATTAATTTAATAATAACATAAAAATATTCAATGATTGCAGCCTCAACAACTACTGGTGACTTATTATCTAGTTTTCGCTTGAATTCCTCATCTTCTAGTTTTTATTTATGGCATTCTCGCATTGGACATGTTTCTGCTTCTAGATTAAAATATTTGGCTTCTACTTGAGCCTTAGGAAAGTTACAACCCTGTGATATTTCAGATTGTTGTGGTTGTAAACTTGCTAAATTTCCAGCTTTACCATTTAGTAAAAGGGTTTTCGTTTCATATGCGCATTTTGATTTAGTTCACTCTGATGTTTGGGTCCATCACCGGTTCTCACCAAAGGTGGATCTAGATATTATGTTTCGTTTATTGATGATTACACTCGTTATTGTTGGGTTTATCTTATGAAAAATCGGTCTGAATTTTTTGACATTTATCATATATTTCGTGCAATGGTCAAAACTCAACATAATTATGTTATAAAGTGTTTTCGATGTGATTTAGGTGGTGAATATACCTCTAATAAATTTTCTGAATTACTTGCTTATGATGACACCCGCCACCAAACATCTTGTACTGATACTCCTCAATAAAATGGAGTTGCTGAAAGGAAACACCGTCACATTATAGAGACTGCTCGTTCACTTTTGTTGTCCGCTTGAGTTCCTAGTGAGTTTTGGGGAGATTCAGTTCTTACTGCTGTTCATGCTATTAATAGAATTCCATCCTCTATCATATCAGGTTTGTCTCCCTTTGAAAAATTGTATGCTTCTACCCCTGATTACTATTCTTTGAAAGTTTTTGGTTCTACTTGTTTTGTTCTTCGCCCTCAAGTAAAGCGCAGTAAGTTGTCTTCTCGTTCAACCATGTGTGTTTTTCTTGGTTATCGGGATGGTCAAAAGGGTTATCGTTGTTATGATCCTCATGCAATAAAACTTTATGTATCTTGTAATGTTGTTTTTCTTGAGTACATCCCTTTTTTACTCTGTTTCCTCTGATTCTCATATTACTAAGAGTTCTGAACTAACTCATATTGATCCGTTTGGTCCTAATGATAACGCTTCTAGTGATTGTAATGTTGAGAATTGCAGGACAAATACTACTACTCCACATGATGACATCCCTCTTGTCCCCCCGGCTGTCCAACCACCTCCTGCGATTGTTGATCCTCCTCATTACCCTTCTCGCCAACGTAAGTCTACTCAGTTACCTGATTTTGTCTATTCAACTTACTCAGCTTCGTTTGCTTCTTTCTTAACCTCTATTCACAGTTTGTCCAAGCTTCTTCCTATAAAGAGGTTGTTCTTGATCCTCTTTGGTAGCAGGTGATGGGCAGAAGAACTATCTGCATTGCACAAACCACACTTGGGAATTAGTATCTCTTCCTCCTGGAAAACGTGTTATTGGGTCTCGTTGGATATACAATATCAAAACTAAGTCTGATGGGTTAGTTGAGCGCTACAAAGCACGTCTTGTTGCTAAGGGTTTCTCTCAACAATATGGTATGGATTTAGAAGAAACTTTTGCTCCTGTAGCCAAGATGACCACTATTTGTACTCTTATTGCAGTTGCATCTATTCGTCAATGGCATATTTTCCAAATGAATGTCAAAAATGCCTTTTTAAATGGTGAGCTTCATGAAGAAGTCTATATGGTCCCTCCACAAGGAGTTTCTCATAATCCAGGGGAAGTATGTAAGTTAAAAAAGGCTATATATGGTCTTAATCAGGCTCCTCGAGTTTGGTTTGAGAAATTCCTCTACTGTGATCACTTCCTCTTGGTTTTCGCTCTAGTGAACATGATTCTGCATTGTTATAAGGTCCACCATCATGGTTGCATTATACTTTCTCTATGTTGATGATATGATATTACAGGTTATGATGTTAATGGAATCAATTGAGTGAAATTGCAGTTAGCCAACAGTTTGAGATGAAGGGACTTGGGAACTCTTTTCTATTTCTTGGGGATTGAAGTTTGCCTACTCTCCTAGAGGCTACCTCTTTCTCAAATCCCAAGTACATTGCCAACATTCTTGATCAGGCCCGTCTTTCTGATACTTAGAGCAAACAGCAGATACTTCCTCTTGAGTTTGAATGTAAAATATGCTCCCTCGGATGATGTTCCTTTACCAGATTTCACTTTGTATGTGACTTGTGGTTGGCAGCTTTAGTGTATCTTAACGATTACACAGACCTGACCATTAGCTATGTTGTTCATGTTGTTTAGGTAATTATTAGTCTTGTGTTGTACCTACCCTACACTTACAGTACATTGGGTCAAGCAATTCTTCGGATTCTTCGTTATCTTTCGAGGAACATTAATTTCAAAGTCTTCTATTATATCATCATCCATCTCTCACATGGACTCCTTGGATACGAAATAACTTTATTTCTGATGTTTGATTGTGGCTGGTGATACCACTTGTCGTAAACCCACCACAAGGATTTTGTACTCTTCCTTGAGAGACCTCTTATTGATCTTCTGGAAGAGTAGAAACAGACATTGTCTCTCGCTCTTCTACAGAAGCTGAGTATCGTGCTATGACATCCACTACCTGCTGAAATAATTTGGTTGCGTTGGCTTTTGTCTGATATGGGTATCTCTCTTCCTGAGCCCAACTCCGATGCAATGCGATAACAGTAGTGCTATTCAAATTGCTTACAACTCGGTCTTTCATGAACACACCAAACACATTGAGATTGATTGTCATCTTACTCGTCATCATCTTCAACATGGAACTATTACTCTACCATTTGTCTCTTCTTTTTTACATATTGTTGATTTGTTCACATAGATGCATTCCATTAAACATTTCCGTTTTTTAGTTGACAAACTCTCGATGCTCCATATTAATGCATCCTGAGTTTGAGGGGAGATATTAGATAATGTTATTATATATTAGTAGTAAGGGTATTTTAGATATTGTCTATTTTCCTATATATATATTCATTGTAACCGTATTAACTTTAGTTTGGTTCATTCTATGTTATGAAACCATTGAGTGGTTGTTTCTCTTCTTCCTCTTTCTTCCTCTTTTCATTGTTAACACCAATAACATCAAATAAAGAATGAAAATATGAGTTTATTTCAAGATTTAAGTTATGAATTTGATTAAATTTGCATTTTATTGAAGATGATAATGAATTTTATGGGTTTTGTTTGAAAAATTTGATGATTTTTTTGAATTTTTGTAAAAAAAAGACAACATTGTTGACATTTTAAAACATAAAATATCAAATTGTCACTTAAAATTAAAATAAAGGACAACTCAGGAAAAAAATATAAAGGACTAAAACGTTACCTGAAATTAAGTTAAGGAACCGTAGATGTAATTTAGCCTTAAATTTATTTACTTTTTAAAAAAAATTCTAAAGTTTTGTAAAGATAATATAGTTTAAATATGATTATAAAATATCATTTAAAAATTCAGAATATACACGTGAGGTAAATAATTCAAGAAATTCTTGTACACTCTATTCATTCTTCTACACTGTAACGTCTTAGATTTTGATTCAAGACATTACTTAAATATTTATTTTCTTTAAAAGTCGACAATAATTTTTTTTCTTTGTAGGATTAGTACATCATGTAATAAAGAAAATTTTACTAGAAAATAACTTAGTATCATTTTTGAAAATGAAGACAATGCGATTTACTAGATATCATTATTATATATTTTTTTCTCTTGCAAGGATAATTTGCTCATTGTTAGAAAAATATTCACTTACTTCCAAAAATAGAGTACATTTTCTTTAAGTGAAATAACAAAAACAAGGTTGACTGATTCAAATTTTTCCTAGCGGAAAGAACCTCACCCCCGCATTTATATTTAAATTTGGTGTAAGGGTCATATCATCCCACGACAAAATTAAACTAAATAATAAGTTAACAGCCATAAAATATGAATATAAAATCTTTTTGTAATAAAAGATTTAAAGAAATTGATTCTTTAATAATTCACAAGAATGTATCAAAAGTCATAAAATGTATCTAAATAAATTAAGTAGCAACTCACCTTAGAACAAATAATTAAATAAAAATAAAAGTAAAATGTATGCATGCTTCTAAAAATATATGATCCGGGTATAATCAGCCACATAGGCGTCCACACATAAGTCACTCATACCAATGGGGAAAATTAAATCAACCACACAGGCGTCCACAAAGATGCATATGATATGTCATGAAATGATAATGATGCTCAAAAGGTACATGTCACCATCCACTTAGATAATCACGAAGAGAACAATGTCCAACACACAAATTATTAGCCACTTAGGCAACCACAAAGATAATAATATTTAAAACACAAATCACAAGCAACTTAGACAACCACAAAGATAACAATATTTAAAACACATATCACCAGCCACTTAGGCAACCACAAATAAAAAATATTCAAGATTAAATTTTAACCACATATGACATCAAAGTTTTATTCTAATGGATGCTTACAATCAAGAATTAGTAATTTTGCTATCTCAAATATATAACACACAAACACGTGAATAAATGTCTTAGAGTCACAACTTTCATTTTATAAACTATAAAATTTAATTAGCAACGTGTTATTGATAGACATCAAAACTTAAATAACGAAGAACACAGACAAATATAAACTTTATTTCTTCTACTATAAAACTTCTCTCATTATTAGTCATTTAGGCATACAAATTAAAGTTTACCACTAAACACATCACAAAAATCAACTTAATCATGTTATCACAATTAAAAATTAAAACTTTTCATCAATTCCCCCAAGACTCATAGTATTCATAAAAATCAAAATTTTGAAATGAAATAGCACAAAAATCAAAGCTTTATATTAAAAACATCCTAACAAACAAGTTACTCATGAGATCATAATAAAAATAATAAGCTTATAATTAAGTACACCTAGACAACACAAAAATCACAACTTAAAATTAAATATATGACAACAAGCATATTACTCATGTTATAATAATAAAAGTCAAACTTTTATAATTAAATTTATTAAGGCAAACATATTACAAATAAAACAAAACATCATAGTTAAATTTTTTAAGGCAGACATAAAATCAACATTTTTCTTTTAAAACATCATATCAATATCTTACAAACTATTAAGTTAATATCTAATCTAACCTTGCATGGGGAAAAACTCTTACGTTTTACTTCCTAGCAACACGTTCTAAGCCCCATGAATCAAAGAACAAGACAAAAGTCCACACTTTACTTGAGATGGTATTAAAAGAAGAAAGAAAATTATAATTCGACTTGATGATAATGGTGTGAGAAAAGGAAGGAGAATATGTTTCTCTTTTTTTCTTTTGTTTGTGATAGAAAATTTGAGAATTTAGGAGAAAACAAAAATACGTATGGGAATATAATAAAAAATACTTTTTAATTTTTTTTTTTTTTGCTAATAGTTATGACACCAAAAATGGCCTAGAATTCTTTTTGTAGATAATTAAAATAAAATTATAATCTTGGTTTAAGAGAGAGTAACGAGAGAATATATATTATCTCCTCTCTTAATTGGTAGAGATAATGACATAAAGTCTATATTATGTCAAGAAACCACCCTAAATTGTCATAAAATCTCGTAATGAAGGAGAGTAAAAGGAATGAGTAAGTCGCAATTTTTTTTATAGTAAAGATGGATTGACCAAAAATATTTTCAAAACACTTATATTTGGTCGAAAATACTTATTTGGTTTCACTAGCTTTTCTATCTCCTAAAATGAATACTTATTTGGTCAAAAATAAAAATTAACAACCAATATAACTTCGATAAATTCTTAAATTGAAATTAAATAATTCAATTAATATTTTTTATAACTAAATAAATCAAGCAAGACAAGATATATCAATACAGGTCACAAATAACAAAATAAAACAAACATATCTAACACATAATTCAGATTTATCGAAGAAATAATCAAATAAACAAAATATACAAAGTCCATTTAAGAAATAATCACGTTATAAAACCGCCTCATTAAAACTATCATGATTATAGCGTGTCAAGCACTCCACAAAAAAGTCACAACGTTGGAGCAATGCGAGAGTTTATGCCGCCACCAAAATACCTGCTGATAATTTTGTCCAGTTACTGAGCAACTGTTTTTCAGCCATAATAAAATCACACTTTTATTGAGGTAAATGCCACCACAATTGAAGGGCTTGGGACTGCCTAGGCTCCATAAAGTAAGTTCTCCTATAAATATCACTCCTTCCTCTCATTTTTCATTCTACGTTATCTCGTAATTCTCTCTCTACCTCCTCTCTAATATTTATCACTCCACACGTTCTCTCTACAAATATATTGGTTTTCTCCAACTTTTTTCCTCTACCTCTCTCTCCTTGAGTTTTTCAGTTAAGTTGTTTAGGTTTTATATTTTGTTTTTTTCTAATGTTATTTTTTTATTTGAATTTATTTAATTCATGAATATTATTTAATTTTTATTTTGACAGTTGTGCTATTGTGTTTATTGCAAAGAGTTATTTGTTGTTCGTAAGTTTCAAGTCAGACAGTACCAGACATCAAGTTAGTATGTAATGAATTTTAAATATAGATTAGTAATTTATAATTATTATTAAAATTATACGGTTATAAAATATTTTTAGACTTATATTATTAGAATGTAGAATATATTATTTTTAAAATTGGGTATAATATTACTTTAAACTTTATATTAGTAAGATTTGTTAAAAAAAAGTACTAGTAAAATATTTAAATTGTAAAATTTATACTAAAATTAAAATGCAGTTATTTTTTAAAATGTTGATGAAGTGTAATTTTTTTATTGTAGTTATTTTTGGTATTACGATTTATTATGTTGTAAAATAGAATTTTATTAAGAAATGTAATTTTTAACAACAATAATAACTTATGAGATAAAAGATTTATAATATATCAATGACAGATATATTTGTTCATATTTTTTTAATAATTATTTGTGAAAAATATTTATTTTATGTATCGGTAGCAAATATTTGTCTCGTGATTTTTTTTTATATTTATCACTAACATATATTTTTCCTTATTTTTATATTCATCAGTTAAAAATATAATCATGTGTTTTTTAATATTTATCAATAATGAATATTTGTCTTGTATTTTTTATATATGAGTGATAAATATTTGTCCTGTGTATATTTATATTTATCACTGACAAATTTTTGTCTGGTGGTACTATTTATGCATCAGTTATAAATATAGATCCCATATTTTTTAAATATTTATCAATGACAAATATTTTGTATATATCTTTTTTTTTTTGTGTGTGTGTATAAATGAAACTCACACCAGCTGCAAGATCCCGGTTGAACTCAATATATGATATTCAGTCTAACAATATTGACATTTTATTGAGGTAACTTAACTACCAATTAAATATATCTCTATATTATTATCCATAACAAATTTATTTCTTGTGTTTTTTTTAATGTATTAGTCAGAAATTGTATCCCATATTTATTACATATTATTACAGACAAAGATTTATTTCCATATTTTAATATTAACAGATGACAAAGATTTATCCCGTATTTTTTATATATTAATGGAAAATATTTTGTTCAATGTATTTGTTTATGTATCAGACAAATATTTATGCCGTGATTTTATATTTTTTCATTAAGAATATTATCCCATATTTTTCAATAACCATATATCTTAAAATTGAAGTTAATTATAATAACTAGAATAATTTGATATTTTTCCCAACAGTCTTTCAAAATTCTGATGAAGTACTTATTGGTTTGACTGAATTTAGTGCAACACAATCCGGAGAAACAAATGAACATTGTGGAATATATGCAAAGGCATTGGTGGATTAATGTGACGAGTTGAATTTAAAGGTCATTAATCTCTGGTCTGCAATCCAACAAAGGGATGATTGGTTAGATGTCAGCTTTACGTAAGGATATGCCCTATACAATATTTCAATAATATTTAGTCTTCCAATTCAATCAACTATTCTCTATCTATTTTTATTTACTAATATAACATAATCAATAAAAATCAATATATTTAATTTAAATCAAATATATCGATTTTTTATTAATTCATCTTAAATTAAAAATAAGATCAAGAGAAGATTATTGGTTTATGCTTTTAAATATTTTTTTCTAATAGTTTAAATGAAGTTTCCTCCTATCAATTTTCACTGAATATTTGAAAATCAAATATTCATTTTAATTATGTGATATAGACATGAGTATAACGAGACACATTATTTGTACCCATAAGAAAAGTAAACATTATTGTTACGACGATTGACTTAATAATTTCACATAAAATCCAAGTTAATCCACGTGGCGTTGTTTTACAACACATCCACATGGTATTATATCCCACGTGACAATAGTATTATAAATATTTATTTATTAATCATAATCAACGTTAAATAATATATTAATTATAATATTGATATAAAAATTTATATCATTTATCAATCAAACTGTTGTTAAATTATTAATAATCGTTTTTTTTATGTCATCAATCAATTAACTATTAGAATTTTAATAATATTTAAATTTATCATAGATATCTTAAATTATTCACATAATTGATCTTAATTTATTTATTATGTAAAACATTTATATTATCAATGTATGAAAAGTAAACTCTAAATAAATTGAGATTGGTATAATTTAAAAAGAATCAAAATGAATGTTTTTGGTAACATATAATTGCAAAGAATAAAAACAAAAAAAAAAAAAAAAAAAGGCATTTTCCTTCATAATTTGGTAATTAAGGTATTTTGCTTATATTTATTAGGGATGGAGTTCATCTATCAGCTGAGGGAGTAAGGTAGTTGTGAAGGAAATATTAAAAGTTCTTAGAGAAGCAGATTGGAAGCCTAGTTTGCATTGGATGTCACTACCAACTGAATATGCAGAGGTTCACACCATATTATCCTCCGCAAGTCAGAGGAACCACCACTTAAATGTGTCCTATAGTAATCCCTCGAAGACATTTACATGGGATTTAATGAATCTAATTTCTTTGCATTTATGTGTGGTGTGGTTTCATTCATCAAGCAATAATTGAAAGAATCAAACAAACTTTGGTTATGGTATTTTAAATTTGCACTTTATTTTGCAAAAGCATGAAAGAAAATCAATTATGTGGGCCCTTTGAAGGAAAGTTTTTCTTTTTCATACTTTTAAATAATTATGGGAAAGAGTTTTTTACGGTTGTGAAAGTCCTTAACCCGTTTCCTTTGTTCAAGAGCTTGTTGATTTGATTATTATGTGTGTTGTAATTTTCTGTAATGGTGTAACCATTAATTATTCAATATATCAAATTGTATATTTACATCCATCCCTATCATTATCTTATCTGTATTGGATTAATGTAATACGATTCACAAATTAGTCTATTCATACGGACTTAACATGATAATAATGCAGAAAACCCTAAGTGAATTATTAGAAATACATTTATTATCAACGAGGTTGAAAAATTTAATAGAAAGAGTTACTCCCTAACAATATTGTAATTTGAATTTAAATTCTTATCGAAATATAAATTCATATTTAATATCTCCGCGTTCCACTCCCAATATAAAATTTAAGAGAAATAAAAAATACACTTTAATCTTATAAAAACATGATATTAAAATAGTACTTTTAGACAAATATAAACACACAACATCATATATATAATGTTTTTGAGTTTTTAATTATTTTATCTCTCCTCCAAATCTTGTTTTCTAACATAGAGACTGACGTCCATTGTAAATGGTCAAAAAAATTCCAAAAGCCCCATGTTAGTAGTCCCTATTGAGAAAGTACTTTCAAACCCTACACTACAAGAAATTTTACGTGGTATATATTTACTCAATATCGACAGGTTTTTTTTCGTGGTATATAATTATCCAATACCTACGGATTTTCTCCGTGTCTATAGAATATAGTGACATAATTTTTTCCGTTGCTATAAACATTTGATTTTACCTACAGACATTTCACCGTTGGTGTATACTTTAGCCATAATTTTTAAAAGTTATACATACGGTCTTGATTCTGTTGCTATACATTTAAGTGACAACTTGTTTATGTTGGTATAGGTTTTAACAATAACAATTTGCTATAAATATTAAATTTTTTTGTTATCAATAAAAATTATATAATAATTTAAAATTTTATTTTATAAAATTAACACAAATATAAATACACAACGAAATATAAATATATATAGTCAAAATAAAATAAAAGGTGTTCATTGTATATATTAAAAATTAACATAAAAGTCTTACAATGATAAAACAATAGTTAAATAATGTTCGCTATAGTGCATTGTAGTGTATTTTTATTTAGTAGTAGAAAACGTCTTACTAACATTTAAAATAGATATCTTATGTCATACATAGCAATCTCAAAAAACATTAAGAAATTGAGACCACTAAATTGTCAATATTCCATCTTCAACAACAAATTAGCTTTTAATCTTCACCTACAATCAATAAAATAACAAATAAATAAATACACGATTTAATATAATAATATTACTAATAAAATAGAGAAATATTAAGATTTTAGTTGAAAAATTCTAACTTAGAAAATATATCTCAAAACACTTTTCACCTCTACCATCGTTAATCGTTCATGTGGTCAACATCCAAAGTTATTTATTTGTTTACCTCATCTGCTACCATACTTTGTCTTTCTTCAATATAATGATTACAATAAATCAAAACCTTACTAGTTTCCACCAAATGTTTTCATCCCATGTTGAATTATTCCTAACCAAACAACTACTCAACTCTTTTGTTTGTCAAACATGATAAGCGTACCCCCTAACACCCATTAAAGTAATGCCTTTGAATCTTTGGCATACATTCACGATAACAATTTCTAAATCACGGGTGCGGTGATTTCTTTCATGAGTCCTTAATTGACAAGTACATTCTATGTCTGCTCCAACACGTTTCTAGCACATCTTCCCAAAAAAATTCGTTCACTTAAACGGGTTCTAATTCGTTTCACCTACAATGTGGAACCAACTAAGAGTCCCAAAAAACCTGAACGTCTTAATGAACTGACTAGTCAAATGTTCTGGAGTAAGCATCTCCTAATGCATAATTATATATGAACCTCTACCTCATAACTATGTAGTAGCATATCTTTGAAATCCCACATACCCTATTCATCTATCTAGTCACCGCAACACTCTTTTTCAATCTTACACGTGTTGATTTCCCAAGAAACAACCAACCTAAACCATAAATCATTTTGTTATATTTCTTTCTTTTCACGTTTTATTGTTGTACAAGAGTTAAGGAACTGATCCTCCAGATCTCCAAACATTCATTGCAGCATCTAAATCAATACATTATATTCTTAAGATAGAATATAGGTCTTAATTCATCCTTGACTATTACCATATTATAATCTTACTGATGCAAACTCTTTGGTTCATAACTGAAATATTCAAAACTTGTCCACCTCAAATCCCTCGATTATCCAAGTTTAAGGTATCATTTGGACCTCCATCAAGCCCATCTAGCCTAGTCAATAGAAATAATTGACTTAAATGTCAACCATCATAGGGTCCCAAATGAAATCTCGATTAGTCCCTCTAACCTATTTCAAAATATTCACGTTCTCTAGGTGATTACCAAATTTTAACAAATAATTAAAACTTATATTGCTACAATCTCAAAGTATTCTTGTATTATATACTTCTAATTCCACTTAATAGTAACATATGATTCAATACATCGAGGCTTAACCCCTTACGTTTACCCAAAAATCACTCCAAATTCAAACTTATCCATCTATAGTTTTATCTTAAATCACCATTTACAAATGGAATATCTGGTCTCACACCTTTAATCGTCACGAGATTTATTCTTAACAATCTAAATAGCGAATCTAGTTTAACTCGAACGCTCAACCTTATCCTTCAAGGTATTCACTATTCTTTTAACATGTCATTTATCTATCACAAGGTTTTGCTCACCCATAATATGCAACGTCATTAAGTTTAATACAAGCCTCCTTCATTGACATCAAAACACTATTATCCCAAATGGTAACCCTGTCTCCTCCACAATTCCATAGTTGTTAAACCTCCTTGATATTTATCAAACTGAAGTAACAATGTCAATTTATAAGGAAGAGGGGTTTGAATTGTAAATGTTCCTATTTAAAAGTTCCTGTAAAAACTTAAGATTTTAACTCAAGATTGATCTTTGTAGTGAAAGCAGAAAATAAATAACGTTCTTGGTTTTAACTAGAAAATGGAGAACGTTCTTGGTTAGTTAAAAATCAACAATTCATAATTTATGTATTTAACTTGATAATCTGTCAATCAGAATTAAAGTAAAATAGAGATAAGGAAAGAAATACCACACAATGATATATCATCCGGTTTTACCAAACTCGGGCTACGTCCAGTCGTCATAACTGTAGAGATTTCACTAAATGCTCAAAATAGAGAACAATCTTGGTTTTACAGTTGTAACACCCCAAAATTTTATATATATTATATATGTATCTTTTTAGTAATTGCTATTAATTAAATTAATGATTATTCTATGTGTAATCAATTAAATTAATTTTATCACACTCATCTAACTAAATAATTATAATCTTCTTTTTTATTTAATTATTTTGACGTGACAATTACATGAGGGACTATTTACGTGTCATTCATCATAAATGATATTTTTTTATTGATTAGTTTCAATAATCATGAAATTGATGTGTTAGATATTTTTGTTTTATTTTGTTATGTGTGAGTGGTATTCTTGTGTTGCTTGATTATTAGTTGATAAAATATTAGTTGAATTATTTAATTAAATTGAATTTATATAAGTTATATTGTTTGTTAGTTTTTAATTTCGACCAAATAAGTATCATTTTTTGAGATATTATAGAGTTAGTGAAACCAACCTTTATGTATAAGTGTTTTGAAAATATTTTTGGTCCATCCTATAAAAACAAAAATTAGTGACTTGA
This sequence comes from Cicer reticulatum, assembly GCA_002896235.1. NCBI lineage: Eukaryota > Viridiplantae > Streptophyta > Magnoliopsida > Fabales > Fabaceae > Cicer > Cicer reticulatum. The sequence goes on from PGWS01032457.1 coordinate 13,203, forward strand.
CTCATTCTTTTACTCTCCTTTATGACAAGATTTTATGACAATTCATGGTGTTTTCTTGGCATAATGTGCATTAATTCATTTTAAACACCTTTAATTTATTTTTTAAAGGAAGATTATAAATTTAATTATAAGTTTTTTTGTGCAATTAAGAGAGGACACAAAAAGACTATTGTCCTTTTTGTATCTCATGCATTCATCTCTTTTAAACTAAAATTATAATTTTATTATAATTGTCTACAAAAATAATTCTATGAAATTTTTGGTTTCGTAACTATTAGATAAAAAAATTAAAAGGGTGATGTGACAATCTCTAATTTATTTATTTAATTAAAATTAGTGTGTGACACCCTTCAATATATGGTGAACTCTATTAGTTAATCCAAATTAACTCATACATATAAATACACATGATTTCAATTGGCTTTGTAACAACCTATAAATTAAGAAATAGAATTATTGGTAGTATATATGTTTGGAATTAAGTGCACTTCAATTTATACAAGAAATCATGGTAATAGTGCAACGTAAATAACTTTATATGTTCTACATTTCCATTAAGCATCTTGTTGTCACCCTATTTGTCTTCGTACACTCTCAAATAATTTTCTGAGTCGTAAATTCCATATCTATCGGTGTTTTGAATTCATGTACTGCCTCATGAGCCTATTGTCCTCGTGCAAATTTAGAGGTGTTTAAGAAAGAAAGCGCTAAGGTAAGGGCTTTTCCCCATGCAAGGTTAGGCTAGATATTAAATATTAATGTTTGTAAGATATTGATATATGTCTTGAAATGTCTTAAAAGAAAAATATTGATTTCTGTTTGCTTAAAGAATTTAACTATAATATTATGTTTTTATGAGTAATATGTTTGCTTTTGATAAACTTAATTATTAAATTTTCATTTTTATTATTATAACATGATAATATGTTTGATGTCATATATTTGATGTAAAGTTATTATTTGTGTTGTGTTTATGTGTACTTATTATAAAGTTGCATGATGTTTTATTTGATCTCATGAGTAATATTTTTTTTAAGATATCTTTTATTGTAAGTTTTCGATTTTTGTGCTATTTCGTTTGAAGTTTTTGATTTTTAAGAATCTATATGAGATCTTGGAGGAATTGGTGAAAAAGTTTTAATTTTAATTATGACTAAGATGATTAAGTTGATTTTGTGACGTGTTTAACGACAAACTTGATTTTGGTATGACTAAATAACAATTAATTGGAGAAAATTAATAGTAGAAGAAATAAAATTATTATTTGTATGTGTTATTCGTCATTTAGTTTTGAGTTCTATCATAACACGTATGTTAATCCAATTTTTATAGGTTAAATATAATGAAAGTTATAACTGTAAGACTTTATTACGTGTTTGTGTGTTATATATTTGGATAACAAATTGTTTGACTCTTGATTGGAAGCGTCCATTGAGAATAAAACTTTGATGTCATATCGATCAAATTTTAATCTTTGATATTATATATATGTGCTCGCGTTGTCTAAATGGTATGGTGGTGGTTTGTGTATTTAAATATTGTATCTTTAGTGGTTGCTAAGTGGTGTGTTTAAATATTGTTATCTTTGTGGTTGTGTTTGGCTGGTGATTGGCTTTAATATGTTGTTATCTTTTGTGGTTGTCTAAGTGGCTGGTGATTTGAGTTTTAACTTATATTATCTTTGTGGTTGCCTAAAGTGGCTTGTGGAATTTGTGTGACTTTCTAAGTGAAGTGGTGACATGTACTTTGAGCAGATTATCATTTCATCACATATCATATGCATCTTGTGGACCTGTGTGACTGGTTTAATTTTTCCCATTGGTATGGGTGACTTCTGTGTGGACGCCTGTGTGGCTGGTTATATCCGGATCATATATATTTAGGAGCATGCATAACTTGCAT
>PGWS01032459.1:0-26057 GCA_002896235.1 Cicer reticulatum
AAATTTCATATTCAGTACTTGTTCATATTTGATAGTCATTCCATATTCGGTAGTCGTCGTTCAATTACGTCAATCACTCAGTACTCGCTTTCCATATTTATTTAAGAGGTAATAATGAGTGTATTTGTTTTGCAGAATAAAACAAATCTATTATTTGACACACAAAAAGAAAAAAGTTATTTTTTAGGGTTTAAAGGATGTTGTTTCAATATTTTTTAAAAATTATTTTAAATAGGCTTTTAAATAGGCTTCTAGGGCCAGACCAGACTTTTAAAAAAAACTAGGTCAGACCGGAAAAAAAAAAAACCTATGATAGGCTGTAGGCTAGACTTAGGCCTAAAAAATAAATCGTAAGTCAAACTCAGGCCTTTCAAAGCCTGGTATGGCCTGGCCTATTTCCACCCTACTTTTGAATATCAAATCACTTTCTTAAGTTTAAATTAAAGTATAAATATTATATAGTGCCACATTTTGTAAATATGAAATATATGCCCAAGATTCAATTTATTTATTTATTTTATTTAATTATTTGGTTTCAAGAGAATGAAAATTCTCGTAATTTTGAGTTCGATCGAGGAAATAAGTGAAGTCTGATTAATAATTGTTCAAGAAGTCATAAATCGAACTCAGATTCTTTCAAAGAATTCATCTTTAATTACATCTTATTAATCACTTGAATTTAATTATTCAATTTATTTTTCTATATCTCAGTTAAATTAACAACTAAATTGGCCTATAACATGAGTAACATTTCTTTAGTTATTAGTGAGATTTCTTGGTCTAAAACCATTATTTAAAGGCAGTAAGTAAACCCCTCTATAATGGCTGTCAAATGAACCATGTTTAGGAAATAATAAGATAAGGTTGTAAATATGAAATCTAATGTAGTTGGGTCTTGCCATAAGAGCTACATAACACGGTGAATTTAAATTTTATTGTCACTTTTATTAAGCGTCGATACGTCTTAAATATAATTAATTTTAATAAAAAAAAATTTGAGGAAAAAAAAGTTACAACTCAAAAATTTAAAATCAAAATAAAAATGATTTTTTTATAGCTGAATAGTTTATAAAAGAAAAAATAAAATTAAACAAAATAAGACAAACCTAAGACATGGGGAAAAAAATGAAAAAAAAAAAACAAGAAATATTACAAAAATTAGAAGATGTCTTCTATTTTCATCAATAATAATCTCCTCTTACCTTTTGTTTCATTAGTCTTCTACTTTTTTTATTTTTATGCAAAACCGAATAAAAATCATGACATAAATAATATTATTCATATTTTATTTGTTGCTTTTGTAGAAAAATATGTTAGATATTTATTTTCTTCATTTTCAAAATTTCAATGAAACATTGGTTATTTTTTTTGAAACAATATATCAACTATTTATTATAGAGATAAAAATAATGAATAAATAATAAATAGTTGTATAAAAAAAACAAATTTCAATACAAAATACAATATTTATTAATTTTTTTGGTATGTATCTTTAACTTTGAAACAATCATTCAAATTGTGATTCCATATACTCTTCCACCATAAATCTTAATATTGCTAACAAAACAACAATTGCAACATTGTTATAGTAAATTGGTAAAACTTACTACATAGCTAAGCTTATATATTGCTATTAGGGTTGCACTTCAAACACCATTTAATAAATAAAAAATAACATTATATAGAAAGTTTAATTCAGTGTAAATTTACCTCTGACATTTAATAAAATTAATTTTTTTATATCACCATATTAAATTATAACAAAATTGAGTAATTTGGTAGAATACATAATTTTTTTATAACAAAAAGAGAAAGATGAAAAAATAGATTTTAAAAAATATATTGTTTTTTTTATAATAAAAAAATATGTATTTTTTTTCTCTCTTTTGTTTTTCTTCTTCTATAAATTACTTCAATTAACTAGGACCGATATAAGTATTGTGTTTAAGACAAAAAAATCTCTAAAAATTATACAATCTTAATAATCATTTTAAGGTTTTGCTCTTATTTTTTTTTAAGAGACTTATTTCATTTTTTTAACGTATTAATATTTTTTTTATTGAATAATTTTTGTGTAAACACAAATATTTAAATATATACATATAATTTTTTTAAAATAATATATTAATTTAATTATTTTTTATATGTCTAAATAATATGGTCAAACATATGATTTAACTATTCTCTTACTCATGATCATGTAAAGATTTTTTGTCCTAAATAGTAAGACAAGTTAGTAAATTTTAGCATTCCAAAATTTAATACTAAATCAATTTTTTTCTTTATACGTCAGATATTGATTTCAAATTGAGATTCAAATAGAATCTAATTTCTTTCCTAAACCAAACCCCAAAAACATTAAAAGTAAAAAATAAATTGGTCACAGCAACCCATCAGTTTGAAGACAACAATCTCGAAAGTATGCTAAGAACTAAGAAGTTTCATATATTTGGTGGAATTAGATTAACGTTTGTGTCTTCTTCGTGCATGAAATTTCTCATCAACAACAAACCGTGAAGAACAAGATAAGAAGATCACAAAGAAAAGAAGAAGAAGAAGACACAATTTACCTCTTCCCTTTTTTATTCTCTTACGCAATCTTTCTCTCTCTAAACCCTTTCTCTCTCTAAAAATTTCCCTCTCTTTACTCACCCTTCAAATACAACCACAATGACTCAATCTCAATTCTCAATTTGCTTTCTCTAATAAAAAATACACAAAATGGAAGATTCAATTTCAAATGGTTCAAATCACCAATATTCTCTTCAAAGGCTTCATTTTTCAGTGAAGAATTACGATTGGGGTTTACCAGGTCAACTTTCACAGGTTGCAAGACTCTCTGAACTCAATTCTGGTTCTCAATTCGATCCAATTAAGCCTTATGCTGAACTTTGGATTGGTACTCACGATTCAGGTCCTTCTTTTCTTGTCTCTGATAATGATGGAAAAAGTGTTACTCTCAAGGATTGGATTTCAGATAACCCTGGTTTTTTGCTTGGTCATAAAGTTGTTCAGAAATGGGGCTCTGATCTGCCTTTTTTGTTCAAGGTATGTGAAATTGTCAATACCCTTTTCATTTTTTTTTTGTTCAGATGGGTGTTGAGATTTTAGAAAAAGTTTGAACTTTTTGTTGTTTTAGCAAAAGCTTTTGTTTTTAGTCTTAATCCTTTCGGTTGAGTTGAGAGTTATGTAAAGTCTGATGAAGATTGTTCTAGCCATGATTCGAATTCAGATTCTGTCAAATGATTTGTAAACACTATTCTAGATGGGTTTAGACTATGAAGCACGTATACTGACACAGATACACGACACTGACATGTTACCAGTAATAATTTGAGAGAAAGTTTGAATCTTGTGTTGTTTTAGCATAAAAACAAATTATGTCTTGACTATATGGTAATCCGGAGTTCAGTTGAGATGTAAGTAAAGTTTGTTCAAGTCGGGATTCGACTTCAGGTTGATTTGACATTAAGTGAAGTAAAAGTTTGAACTAACAAAGGTTTAGTACTCTATAAAGCTTTAAATTTGAGCTGTTTTAGAAATGGGGTCATGCAATGGTGTTTAGATTTTGTGAGATTGTGAATACTCTTTTGATTTATTACTTTTCAACAAGAAAGTGTTCCTTTCTTCTATTCTTTGATTATTATTGTTTTATTTTCAACATTTTGGTTTTGATAATTTTCATTAGCTGTGTGGATATACTTACATAATTGTGCAATATTTGGACTGTGTTGTGGTTCTGATTAAAAGTTCAATTGCAAATAGTGGTCTGGTGTTGGTAATATCCTGTTTGATTTTGTCATGGTAATCATTTCCTACCGTAAAGATACCTGATAATCCGGAGCTTGGTCAGTGATAAGTAAAGTATGACAGTGATTTTTCAAGATATGATTCAAACTCGGATTTTCTCGAATGGTTTGTCATTAACTGAAGTAAAAGTTTGAATTAACAAAGATTTGGTACCATATAAAGCTTTAATTTTGAGTTGTTTTCAGATATGGGGTTATGATATGGTTGTTTAGATTTCTGAAAAAGTTTGAATTTTGTGTTGTTTTTCCATGTAATAGGTACTGTCTGTGGGGAAGGCTTTATCTATACAAGCTCACCCTGATAAGGAGTTGGCTAGGACACTGCATAAATTGCTGCCTGATGTTTATAAGGATGGGAATCATAAACCTGAGATGGCTCTTGCTATCACACATTTCGAGGCTCTTTGTGGATTTATCACTCTTAAGGTACTCAATTATTCTTTGGAGTTTGATTTATTAATTTTTTAAGTATTATGAGAGTAATAAGTATGAAGCATGGAGATGGACACCGGACACATTGACACTAACATGTTGACATCGGTAATAATTTGGAAAATGATATTATTGATGTCCGACACGTGTTGGACATTGAAACGCACCTTCGATCAGAAGTGTTGGTGCTACAGCTATAACTGAGTTTTGTTTTCATTGACTGTGTCAAGAATGATTCATTGTTGATGTTAAAGGAACTGATTGTGTTGTCTCGTTTTTCTATTTTAAAATAGTTGATGTGAATTTGAGCCTTAATATAAGATGAAAATAGTTTTCTGTGTTAAGTACTGTTATGAATGACAAGTAAACTAGTGTTTTTTTTTATGAATTAGTTAATGATTGATTTGATTTGTTAGTTTAAAGTAACTTTAAAAAATTTCGGTGTTCATTAGTGTGATTGTAACTTTCCATCTGTTAGGACTTAGGTATGATTCCTTAATGATGTGACTGCATGATACCTTAACTAACAATTATTCTTCTCTACATGATAGTGTATTTATTAATTGTCATAACAGTGACCAGCTTAGATTTATGGATGTAGGGAACCAATTTAATTAGCTCAGAGTTTAAATTTTGGTCTTGCGATGATTCATTTCAGTCGTTCTCGTTCTCCGTGACGAGATTTTAGTTCTGTTTTCTTGTCAATTGCATTGTCTTAAGTCTTATTAGAGTGTCTATTTGTTCAGTCAAGAAAGACTGTTGCTTAAGCTGCTTTTGACTGCTTGAAAACCGACACAAATTGATTTTTGCTTTTAAAAATGTTCATAATTCAGTGAATTATTTTCGGTTCTATTTCGCCTGTTTTCCTGTCTATATAATGGTTGCTTGCTTATGGTAGATGTAAAATAATCTTCTACTGATTTATTCTAATGCTTCATTTTATTGTTATTCACTTCGAGTCGATGTTCAATTTTCTGTCTTTGTATCTAGGAGCTTAAGGCTGTGCTTCATACCGTTCCCGAAGTTGTCGAACTGGTTGGTGCTGCAAACGCAAACCTTATCTTACAAACTAGTGATCTGAATGGTGAAGTGAAGGTTAAACCTGTTCTACAGGCAGTGTTCACACACCTCATGTCAGCTAGTAAAGAGATAGTAACTGATGCAGTAAACAGATTGAAAAATCGATTGCATAGGGAAAGCGAGGTTAGTTGATTACTTAATCAGTTTGGTTTTAAGATTTTGGATTCGACGCTAAATCAAATGAAGTTAGTTGGATATCATACACTCTTTGTGAAAGTGGCAGGATAATGATAGTTAGTTTTTTTTTTTTTGCAATAGCATGATTGATCAATACGGTGTATTCGCATTTTGCATCAGGTGAGGCAGTTGACGGGAAAAGGAGCAGCTGGTGTTGCAGTTGGAAAATCAATACCCATCTGATATAGGTGTGATAGCGGCTTTCTTTTTTAACCATGTAAAACTCAGTCCTGGCGAGGCGTTGTTCCTAGGGGCGAACGAACCACATGCATATTTATCCGGAGAGTGTGTTGAATGCATGGCAACTTCTGACAATGTTGTGCGAGCTGGCCTGACTCCCAAACACAGAGATGTCCCAACTCTTTGTTCCATGCTCACATACAAGCAGGTAAACCATACATCTAGGTTGTTACCGCAACTTTTTGACAAACATTAAGACACCAATTGAATTAATAGCTTAATTAAGCGCTTATATTATAAGTGTTAGTTATATAAGTCAAACTCAAACTGTTTTCATAAAAGCTGTAAGTTATTTTCGTAAGCTATCCTGGAGAGTTGATGGAAATAATTTGAAAACAACTTATGCATGTCCTAAGTTGTTTCATTTTTTTGGATAGCTTTTCAGTACTTGTTTCTTGGTTCAACTGATCTTTTCATTTAAATTTTATATTGGTCATAAATTCATTTGCATTGATATTTGGTGCATTATTCTCTTATGTTTCTTGCACCTTGGATTTCTCTTGTCACATGGATTGCTTGCTTGGTTATTTATTTGTAACTTTGTGTGATGTTAACTCAATTGTGAACATGTGCATGCATACCATACTACTTGGCATGTACATTATCAGAACTTGGATCCTCTGCAGTCGGGTGCACCATAAAGCCGACTATCGAGGATTCTTTTTGCATTTATCATGGTCTCAATTTTGAGGAAAGACATAGTTTTTGAAAATGAAACTTAATATATGGCATGCATATGCGAGATCGATTTTAAACTTACTATTATTCCCTATTTTGTCACAGGGTTTTCCTGAGATTTTGCGAGGAGTTTCTATGAATCCATATGTAAATAAATACATCCCTCCATTCGAGGAATTCGAAATTGATCGATGTATTCTCCCGAAAGGGGAAAGAGTCGTGTTCCCGGCTGTTCCGGGTCCTTCCATCTTTTTGGTCACGGCCGGAGAAGGAGTGATGAGCACAGGATCGCCTAAGTATATGCAATCACCGAAGGTGATGTTCTTTTTCGCCGCTGCTTACACCGAGATTAGCGTTGTGAGCGAATCCGAGTTGCATCTGTACAGAACAGGGATTAATAGCAATTTTTTTAAAGATTCTTAAGTTTAGCAAGTGCTTTATTAATTATTAATTATTAATTATTTTTGTCATATGACAGTCCAATAATGCAATTATGTGTTGTTATATGTAATAGCAGCAGTTTAGTGTATACATGTAACATTAATAATATCACATAGAGGCTGAGATAAAAGTTCATTGCCGAATAGTTGTATTCCTTTTTTAGTTGTATTCTTAATCATCATTTATTAATATTATATTAAATAAGTGAAATGCTTCCAAATATGTGTTTATGATTGATTTAAACTATATATTATAAAATAAACATTAACATGTGAAGCTTGATATGTATGTTTGTGTATATTATATATATTTGGGTCTATTGATTAATAAGTATATTTTAAGTATTTGATTTCAAATATAATCTTTCTAAACAATGGTAATAAATATTTATTTGGGTCAACCATGGAGATCATTATTAAATACAATCATTATTGCAAAGTAAAGAAAAGTTGGGATTGCAATAGCAAACAAAAGAAGATAAAGTCAACCAGTCTAGAAATTCTGGAAGTAGTACTTGCTGGACACAAGTGAAGATTTTAGATGAGTAAACAAGCTCAATTTTTAATATATTTAAACTAATTTACTTGGAAACAAATATTAAACAATAAGTAAATATTCAGTAGAAATTATTGAGATTATATATGCAAATTGCAGACTTGCAGTCCATGGAATAATTAGTGTCTATGTTTGGCAAGTGACAAAAATTGATTTTGAAAAATTATTTTTAATTAAAAGTTACTTGAATATAAAATAATGTTATGTTTGAATAAAAATCAGTTGGATAATAAATTTGATTGTAGAAATCACATATGCAGTCAAAAGTTACAAATTTTAATTTTAAGTTAGAATCAATACAAAAAGTAAAATTAAATTCACTCAAAGACTTCAAGGCATCCAAAAGTTCCACACATACACTTAGTATGTATTTGGTTGTGCGGCTGCAATTTAATTTTGAATGAATTGATTTAATAGAATTATTTAAAAGTAAGATGAATATAAAATAATTTACGTTTGGATAAATTTATGTAAACTTGAGTTGAATAATAATCGTGTTTGGACTTTAGAGCCAAAGATACAAATCCCTAAACAAAATCAATTAATCAATTTTGAGACATCTAATTAAAAACCAAAACACATACTTAGCAGAAGTTTCTATCTTGTAATAAAAAAAAACATGCCAAAAGAATGAAACAAAAAAATCATTGTGACACAACCACTCTAAATGCACAACATTTATCTGCTAAGGAAATGAGTTTTACACAAATTGCATCTCATTGTGTCTCTGTTACCTCAGCTTGAAGCTTGGTGAAACTTGTCAATCATTTGTAATGAGTTTAAGCAATCACTCCTACCAAAATGAGAAAATGAACCAAACATTTCCTCTGCTATTTTCCTTCTTACTTTTGTAAACCATTTAGCCATGAAAGAATAACTTCTGCACCTTTCTCCCATGAAGTGTCCAACATCATGTCATGTGCAACTCCTTCAACACATATAGGTGACACACCATAAAATTTTTGCTGTTTCTTTGAGTCCCTCTGAATCCTAAAAACAACAAAAAGTACACAAACAAAAACTCAAGTCAATGTTGCAGAAGAAATATTTGATAGATAAGATAACTAGGCAATGATTATTCAATGAATAAGAGTAATTAGACAATGACCCTGTTTGGATGAAGGACGATAGTGACACGGACACTCGGACACGATACTGGTAATAATTTGAGAAAAATAAATTAATTGAATGTAATCAACGTGTCGGTGTCGTGTTAGTATTCGGAAACTGAAGACACACTTTTGATCAGAAATGTCGGTGCTGTAGCATAAACATTTATCATTAAGTACTTATAAGTTATTTCTAAAATAAAAGATAAAAGAAAATCAAACTATTTTCGTATAAGCGATCTTATAGAGCTTATGGAAATAAGCAGAAAATAAAGTTAATGAACATGTCATAAGTTGTTTGAAAATAGTCTATGCTAGTGGTTAAGCTCAAATAAGTCAATCCAAACAGGTTCAAGATCAATGGAGGAAATAGAAAAGCACTTAATCCTTGTTTCGAGCCAAAGAAGCAAAGTCACTCGATCATTATCAAACTGAATTCTTGTCTGTGATGATCACACCGGAGTGTGTTATACTTCTAATAGGCCATGAAGTAGATCATAATCATTAGTTACTTCACTATTTATTAGACATAGAGCTTACCACAATGAAATCATTGTTTGCACCCAAAACAAGAACTTCAAGAGGACAGTTTGGCACTGAAGGAACTGGAAGTGAAGCATTTAGCTTTCTTAAATCAAACAATGGCATCCTTGAACTTTCTTTCATTAGTTCTTGATATCTGAAATATTAAATAAAATTAAATTAAAAAAATTAAAGACTTTAGGCCTTCAATAAGCTTCAAAATTATTAAAATTCAGTGTATGTTTTTATTATTCCTTGATTGTGCAATATCCTAGGCTAATTGTTAGTAGTCCTAGTCAATACAACTTCCTAGGCATTTGAATGTAATTATTGCAGCATCATTATAATTAAAAGGTGTGTGATCTTCTTAGAGACACAAAATTTACTCATTTTACAAAAACCCAACAAAAATAATTAAAGACATATCATGGTCATATTATTTGTCAACCACTATTCCAAGACAAAAAAAAAACATGCATTTTGGCCCCATATGCTAAAGATCTTCCATTCTTTACTTTATGCACTTCCGCGATGCTGATAATATCTAGTTACAACTGATAATGTTTTGGTAAATGACTAGGTTCATTTCCATAATTGATAGTTTAAATTTCCATTTTTTATATAAAAAATCTTAAAATTTGGGTTGTGCCCTAATTAAACCAAACAAAGTTGGCTTGTAAGCTGAGAGATGTGTCCCACTTATAAACACATTTTCAGACTCTATCCTGTGGGACTATCACTTGTAAGCTCAGGACTAGATATTTTGAGTGTGACTCAAGTGGTTTGATTGTGGCTAGTCCAACAGATCTTGGATACACTTTAATAACATCTAAAAATTTGGATTAGACCTTAACTAACTCAACTGTACAAAACCGACATGTAAGGTGAAAGATGTCTTCTACTTATAAACACATATTTCAGGCCATTTCATGTGGAACTCAACGAAAATCTAGTGACAAACGTCAATGTATCATCAAACATCATCTTTCCAAGTCAAATTGCAATAGGAAGTGCTCATGAAAGAATAATTAACTCCAGGAAATAAACCTTTTAACAACATGATCCTCCATTGAGGCTGAGAAAAATGTCTCTTTGCAAGAGAAAGAGAGCTTTGAAAACCTTTTGCTGCCAAGCTGTATGTCACCTGCCAAATGGTGGATATATGCATATAAGAAGAAAATAGAATTTGTGGCCTTGACAGTTTGGAATGAAGGTGTTTTTGGTGTCAGTGTCCAACATTGACATAGGCACAAATAATTATATTCAATCATTTCATTTTTTAAATTATTATCGGTGTTAGTGTCATGTTCGGTGCCATGTATTGTCAGTGCTTCATATAAATAAAGGAAACATTCACATATATACAGAAAAAGACAATTCAATACCTTGAAGGCAGCTATTGCTTGGAAAAGAGATATCGCCACACTAGTCCACTAATAAAAATAAAAGAAAAGCCCTCAACCAGTGTAGTCATATTGAATGATTCTTTCTCTTCGTGAAAAATAACAATAGTAAAACACTAGAAATTTTAGTTAGTTACCTATTACCAGAAGGAGGTACAGAACAAACAAGGGCAGCTCCTCTAAGCTCCGGGTATAAATTTTCTATTATAGAATGAAACGTACAGAATTAGCATAGCAAACCAAATATGAGAAATCACCATACAAGAGTGTATGCGCACACGCACATATGCATGTGGTGTGTGGCATTCCACTTCTTCTAGCCTCTTTGCAAACTTTGTACAAAAAATGCCACAAAGATACACAACTCAATTATCAAAGAAATAAGGAAACGGGTGATGATTCTTCTCTTCCCAAGACAGATAGACAAATATGCAATCTGATAGAGAGGTTATGGCTTCTCCACTATTAGTAAGCTCCCACTAGCGATGAACAACTTTCAAGCTAGATCTGGTGTATTGTGAGGGATTTTTCTTTTGCTAATGATTTATTCACATTATATCAAAAACAATTCTTAAATACGATATTCAACTACAAATATGCGTGCTCGCGCATTCGTGTGTTTTAAAGGCAACACCTTTTATTTGGCCACATTCACTATGATGTTTTCACTTTTCATGCATGGGAGCTGGAAATAGCCTCTGGTATAAATGATTCTAAACAACTAACCATTATAGGATACTGGAATCCAGATTCCTCTAACTCAACCATTTTTCGAAGAATCAAGTGCATGAATAAGCAAGAATCATAAAGTACCTTTGAGTTTGTCATTTCCTAAATTGGAAATATAATACTGAATAATAAGTCCTCCAAATGAATGTCCAAGCAAGACAGGTGGTGATCTTATATTTTGATGAATAAAATCTGCAACATCTCTTGCATGTGTCTACTGCAGAACATGGTAAAACAGGAAACCATAAGAGTATATGAACTTGATCCTGTTTCGATAAACAACTTAATTGAACAAAGATAAATAGAGTCAAATTGTGTTCATATAAGCAATGACCTGTTTTGATATGCTATATCTTACAGAGTTTATCGAAATAAGCAAAAAAAACTTATGGATATGTTATAAACTGTTGACATAAACTCTCCCAAACAAACTCGCATGTTCTTATGCTAGTAATAACTCAAATTAGGTCAGTTCAAATATAGACCCTCCATAATAATGAAATATGTCCAAATTATTACACACAAAATTGAAAGTTGATATATGAATAATCCTAAACTAGTAAAGGAAGAAGCACTGTACTTGAAGTGTACCAGCAACTGTATCAGCCGGTTGATCACTTTCACCCTGCCCATCAGAATACATGACAGAACAATTACAGATAATCAAATAAACAATGTGAAATCACCAAAAGTATAATATAGTTATCACATGTTTAAAAGTGCAGATGACAATGAAGGTGGTGTGGCAGCAATTTCATAACCTAACTGAAGATCAAATTGCATTGTACTTGTTAAACCCTAACATACTACACTTGACTTGACTTGGCAATCATGAACTAAATGACCTTTTTATGTCGCACTGACACTTCCACTTTCTTAAATTATTACAAATGTCTATGTATCAGTTTCGTGGACAATGTTTGTGTCAATGTTTCATAATGATCTTTGAATATAAAGTAAGAGTTCCTCAAGTAACCCACAGCACTAAACATTACAATACATTATGAAATAAACTTAATTCAGTGACCACCTAGTTAAATGTGAGACTTGTTTGCACACACTTGATTTCCACACACATTGTTAGATTTTGAAGAATTTTCAAACATCTATCCATTGGAGACCAAATGACACACTTCTCTAACATAGAAGTAACAAAACTCTTGATAAAGCATAATAATGAAAGAAGTAGTTTAGAGAGAGAGAGAGAGAGTAGGACCTGTCCTAGCAAGGAAAGAGCATAGCAATCAAAGCCATAATAAGAAAAGAAAGGCAACCAATGTTGAGCCCAACACCAACCAGCATGATGAACTTCCATGAACAAAAACCAAAGGTGGATTCCCTACTTTCATTCTTCTTCTTCTTTTCCTGAACAATTACCTCCATCTTCAAATCAGAAGAAGAGAGTTCATGGAAAATACGAAAATGTCCCTCTTTCAGATTGTAAGGGAACACCCATCTTCTCATTGTTTTGCACTGATACAGTTTTACTGGCCTTATTGTAACTTGTGAACAAAGAAAACTTTGAAAATTGAGACAAACAGGAAATACACATTGTAATTGCCATGCGCTTCTGCTGATTCTTCGTCAAACTTTTTTCCCTTCTTCTCCTCCTTATTCCAATAGTTTTTTTTTTTTCAATAAATAATTGCAAAAAAGGTTTAGAATTAGTAATATTATATTTCATTCCTTTCGGAGTAGATTTATATATATATATATATATATTATATAATATTATATATATATATATATATATATATATAAGTATATATATATATATTTTTTTTTTAATTTGTAGTTTAAGTGACACATCATTTCTAATGTTAATCTTTTATGTTATTGTGAATAATTCTACAGTTGTGATGATGTTATAAATTATAAAAATGAATGATTATAAGCGGTGTTATCATTTTCGAAAAATACGTTTATAATCTTTAAGTTTAAAGTAGTTTTTGTTATTTTTATCTTTTATCTCTTTATTATTTTTTTCTTTATCATATTCCTCTTCGGTGTGTTTAAAAATACCTAAAATTTAAATTTTGTAGTAATTGTCGATCATGAGAAAAATCAAAACAAAAAATTAATAGTCACAATAAGAAAATATGAATTGTTGGAAATAAATAAATGAGTTGTGTTACGACCTAAAAATTTAATGTCGTGACCGGCGCACAAGTTATACTCCTAGCCTGGCAAGCCTATCAATTAACTTAACAATTAAACAACTAAATCGTTTTTTAACCGTTAAAAATATATATATGTGTTTTTCCCGAATTTCGACAGAGTATCCTCTGTAACTTCAACATTCCCAAATTTTGTAAAATCCCTGTCCAGCTTTCAATCCAGTCATAATTCAAATAACATAATCAAAATTGCTAATACACTTCTCAAAAACTTAAATAGACCTTTCTAGACTCCAAAAATAGCTGCAATTACATAGACTCAACAAATAATTACAAAATGGTCCTCAATCAAAGAGCGCTACCAAAAAAGAAGTTGTTGAGACTTGAATCAAATAATAGATTCCTACTCAGCTGCTTGCGAATCTTGAAAATAATAAGCCATCATAAAGGGGTAAGTCAAAAGACTTTAGTGAGAAGACACAAACCACCATCAATTAGAAGGGAAACACAAAAGGCACGAGTAATTGTTTAATCGCTTGACAAAAATATTAAAAAATCCAGTGAATATACTAAACGAAATCAAAATGAAACAACCTTAAAAATCATATATAAAAGTCAAACAAATAACAATACAAATTTTTAGAACCAACAGGCGGGCTTTATCTCATTGATAGCTCCTCTCCTCCTAAGGGTGGCCTTTCCCTTAGGGGCGGTCCACTAACGGATGGCCCTCTCCCCTCAAATTCCGCAACGCATCAGCACGTATCAATTAGGGAGCTTACATCTCGTTGATAGCCCTCTCCTCCTACGGATGACCTCTCTCGTAAGGGCGGCTCCATCTAACGGTTAACTTTCCCTAATCAACACGTGGTAACTAGGTGCACCTAACACATTCAATCGCATAACAAATTCAAGATTTAAATACTTTAAATCATACGTAAATCAAATTAATAACATATTATATAACAACGACCGTTAAATTAAATAATTAACGAAATCGAGATAAAATTCAAAGGTTGTGTTTCCCAAATTTTCAATAAATACTTTAATATAGAAAACAAGTAAAAATAATAATAGCAGTATAAAAAATATATGACGATGATCGTCGTCAACTCACAGTTATGGAGAATCGTCTAAGTTTGCTCTCCAACAACTCTCAAAGTAGCCGGCAAAGGTCTCAGTTGACAAATCTGAGTATAAAAAAAAATATTTCCAAAACTTTAGAGAAATTTATTCTAAAGTTTAACTACCTCTAGGAAACTATCAACATCATTTAATATACTCTAAACCCACGAATAAGATTTTTACTCAAAACTACATTTTTCTATGAATTCATACTAGATTAGAGTTGTCAATTTACCCTCAATGAGTCTCAATAAACCACTTTCAAGAGATGGTACCCTTTCCTCCCTTAGGAACACAAACCCTGAACCCAAAAAATCTCAACAAAAGAATTTGTAGGAGTTTGAAAAATAAGCTTGTGGGATGTTTAAACCTCCTTAAGGATCAGGTTTGAGTAATAGAGTGAGAAGAAGAGAAGGGAAGAAAAGAAGGAAAAAAACAAAAAATGAAGGGAGGGAAGGGGGTGCTTTCATTAGCTAAGCGAAGAGAGAGAGAGGAATGGAAAAATGGGATGAGGGTGGAAAGGTTTTGTTTTATTTAATTATTATTATTATTTATTATTATTATTATTAATTATTATTATTATTATACTTATTATTATATTATTATTATTATTATTATTATATTCTATATATATTTACCGGACTTGTCAATCTCCTCCCTTATAAAAATTCGTCAACTCGCAATTTATTTACTTTTTATTTAATTAATAATACAGCTGGACCTTGGTTCAACATAAGTGTGGTACTTTAACACAGATGACTTCTTCGGATCGTTCCCAAGTAGTATCTTCACCTGGATGGACCACGCCAAGAACTTTTACCAGAAACAATATCCTTTGAGCGTAACGTCTAATTGGCGATCTTAATATAGTACCGGTATGCTCAACGTCCGATAAAACTCTCATCTAATTGTACGTCTTCATGATTATCAATGAGAAGGTCGTGAAGATACTTCCGAAGCATCGAAATATGAAAAACAGGATGAACTCCGAGAGATCGGTGGAAGTGCCAAGCGATACGCTACTGGTCCGACTCTCTCTAAAACTTTCAAATGGTCCATGAACCTTGGGCTTAGTTTCCTCTTTTTACCAAACCGCAACACTCCTTTCGTTGGTGAAACTCGTAAGATTACATGTTCTCCCACTGAAAACTCTAAGGGACGATGCTGTAAAATGTGCATTATAATACATATATTGAGTGCACCTTTTACATCGCTTATTTGAAAAAGCGCTGTAAAATGTGCATTATAATGCATATATTGAGTGCACATTTTACAACGCTTATTTGAAAAAACGCTGTAAAATGTGCAATATAATGCATATATTGAGTGCACATTTTACAACGCTTATTTGAAAAAGCGTTGTAAAATATGCATTAGAATGCATATATTGAGTGCACATTTTACAGCGCTTACTTGAAAAAGCGCTGTAAAATGTGCATAACAAGCGCGCGCAATATATCTGCATATTTTACAACGCTTTTTTTATTTTAAAAAATGTTGTTTTATCTTTTTACAACGCTCGATTCTATAGCGCTTTTTTTTTTTAATGGCTTAAAAAAAGCGCTGTAAAATCCTATTTTTTGCGTAGTAAACACAAGAGTACCCTAACTGTCCCGTATATGTGTCTTGAGTTGAGGATATCTATAAGGACTTGGCCATTCATGAATTGTCTGTCTACTCTTGTAGTGGCAAAATATGAGGCCTCCTAACCAAGTATTTCAGAGTACAACGAGACTAAATATGAAGTTTAGCATATGTCAGATGCGAAATATAAGTAGTCTTGACCGGCGCAAAAAGTGTGCACAGCCTGGCAGGCCTATGAACTCACTTACACGAGTCATAAACACTAAATCGTTCCCTAAACCATTTCAAATCCATAGCGATGCCTTCCTTCCATTCGTTATTTCAACAGGTATCCCCTGAAGTTAATTCGCAGGCTTTGTTAAAATGGTGCTCAGCCTTTACTTGTTGACAAAATAGCTAATCAACCTACAGGGACCAAAATCTAAATAGACTCTCTTCACTCCAAATACCCACCAATTACAATAGACTCAAGTCTTGTTACATCTTGTGGTACTCGGTGAGAGAATTTCAAGAAGAATGATGAGCCTCCTCTATTAATTTTGATTGTTAGGCCACCAACAGAGAAAAGAATCAGGAACAGTCGAATAAAAAATCTCAGCAAAAATGGGGGGGGAGGGGAAGTGTTCTGTCGAGGAAGAGGAGAGAGAAAAGGATAGGAAATGAATTAGAAAAATAGGTGGAAAGAAAGAAAAGAAAGGAAATGTGGTTTTATTATTATATATATATAATATATATATATAATTATACGGGACGTGTCAATCTCCTCCCCTTATAAAAATTCGTCCTCGAATTTATTTAATAAATGCCACTGACCTTGAGTTTCAACATAAGTGTGGGTAGTTTGCCCGGATGACTTCTACAGGTTCCCAAGTAGTTTCTTCACCTGATGAACCACGCCAAAGAAATTTTACTAAAATGATATCCTTTGAGCGTAAACGTCTCACTTGGCGATCTAATATAGCTACTGGATGTTCAACGTACGATAGACTCTCATCTAAATGCACGTCTTCATGATTAATCACATGAGAAGGGTCATGACGATACTTCTGAAGCATCGAAATATGAAAAACTGGATGAACTCCCAAGAGATCTGGTGGAAGTGCCAAGTGATACGCTACTGGTCCGACTCTCTCTAAAACTTCAAATGGTCCAATGAACCTTGGGCTTAGTTTCCTCTTTTTACCAAACCGCAACACTCCTTTCATTGGTGAAACTCGTAAGATTACATGTTCTCCCACTGAAAACTCTAAGGGACGATGCCTCTTATCAAAATAAGATTTTTGCCTACTTTGAGCTGTCGCTAAGTGATCCCGAATCAATTTAACTTTTTCAATGGCATCTTGAACCAATTCTGGACCGACTAATTTAGCTTCACCAACTTCAAACCACCCTATCGGAGACCTACACCGTCTTCCGTACAAGCCTCAAACGGAGACATCTGAATACTAGATTGATAACTATTATTGTATGCAAATTCCATCAAGGGCAAATGTTGATCCCAACTATCCCCAAGATCCAGAACACAAGCACTGGGCATATCTTCCAATATTTGTATAGTCCTTTCAGATTGACCATCTGTTTAAGGATGAAAAACGGTGCTAAGACACAACATGTCCTAATGAAGTTTGGAACTACAGCCAAAACTGAGCATTTTGATTAAGTGGCACAGTCAGAAATAATAGGACGATAAGGTTTGCCAAACCAACAGACAATGTTTATCGTGATCTTCTTTAGCTATTGGAATAGTACAAGTGATGTCATCAATAAACACAATGCTCGCAGAATTGATCCAGACTGGTCTATAAACACCCACACCGGTCATAAAGCTGCTTGAGTCGTAGTAAGCCCGTGACAAAACATAGCGATGGAATTCATAACTTCCATAACGTGTTTCCCAATTAGGCTTCGTTATGATCAATCCCTTCTTAATCTTCAACTGGTCAGTTACCCCGACCGCAAATCACCTAGAAGACAAAACATGAGCTCCTTGAAGTTGGGTCAAACAACTCATCAATGCGGGGTAACGGATATTTATCTTCACAGTTACTTTATTCAACTGTCGGTAGTCTACACATAGCCGCATGGATCCATCTTTCTCTTCACAAATAAACGGGTGCTCCCAAGGAGAAGAACTCGGACGAATGAAACCCTTATCAGAAGAAGTTTGAAGTTGTTCCCTTAACTCTTTAAGTTCTGCTGGTGCCATACGATAAGGAGGTATGGATCTAGGATTAGTGTTTGGAACTAAGTCTATAGAGAATTCAATCTCCCCTATCAGGTGGAATCCCAAGAAGTTCTTCAGGAAAAACATCTGGAAATTCACGTGCTATTGGAATTTTCCAAATCCTCTTCAAACCACTTGTGTATCCCTTACCACGGCTAAGTACGCTTGACAACTTCTTCTCATTAACTTGATAGCTGCCCAAGGCTGAGATTTGTATGTGTACCCAACCACGTCCTCCTTGAAATGAAAGAAGATTGGTTGTCCTGGTATCTCAAATTCACCACTTTGTTATGACCAATCCAAAGTGGCATGATGCAAAAGCCAACCAATTCCACATACCCAAAATCACATCCGAAATCTACAAGTCAAACTACTAAATCTACCGACAACACCTTGTCATCTAATAATTACATCACGAAGAACGATCACCGACTTAGCAAGCAAATTTCACCAACAGGTATGTTAGCGACAACTACAAGGCCCCTTCTAAAGAAGATGAACATTTACCAAAGTTGAGCAGTAGCAACCACGAGGATACAAAAGAATGGGTATTAGCCCAGATCCAAACCGAAGATGAGCATCTCTGAGAAATCCCATATAGAAACACTATACCTGTAATTACTGCAGATGTTCTAAGCATGCCTGACGCAATCATCTTCCTACTGTGTAGGCATCCGGACCTCTTTATGGACTGCTCTCCACCAAATCCTCTACCCTCGGCTGCTTGGAAATGTTTCCTGAACCTCGGACATGAAAATTTCCACATTGCCGGCCACAAGATGCAAATGAGTTTGAGAAGATGCCAAAAGGCTGTTGGTGCTGATGCATAACTGAGGTCTATGGGTGTGTCGTTAATCGACGGGGACAATCCCTCCTGATGTGACCTATTTGGCCACATTTGTAGCCACACCCTTAACATTACCCATCTCTAGACAATCTCGAAGTGAAACCTACCACAAGCTAGGAACATTGTGTAGCTGAAAAACACCCAGAATGTCTCTGAGGGAAAATGGATTGTGATTGCTAGCTCCAGAATCTATCTACGACATCTGCATTGTCCTAGAAGAACTGCCCACTATGACCACCCTTTGAGACTATGAAGTCTTGTTGCCCCTGATAAGCCAAACATTAGATCCACCACCGCGGTTTGAATTAGTTACTGTAAGATTCCTTCAATCAATTGCTTCGTTATGTGAATCTTGTCTAGTGCCTGCCTTTTTCCTTCTGTCGTTGCTCAATCAAAAGGGCCAAACTCAAAACCTCAACAAAAGTAGAACAATTCGACCCAACCACAGATCTAAATAAATAATCCTTCAATCCTCTAATGAACCTCTTAACACGCATCTCCTCAGTGATAGGATAAGGAGCATGTCTAGAGAGTGTGTAAAACGAGCAGCTGTACTCTGAATCTGTCATACCCTCCGTTTGCTCCACTCGCTCCAAACTCATGAGCTAAATCCATCTCTAACATTCTCCGGAAAGAAAACGAGCCATGAACAACTGAGAAAACTCTCTTCATGCCAACGGAGGTGGACCCCACTTGTCTACCATGTGACACCTATATCAACACCAATCACGTTGGCCACGCCTATTAGTTGAAATGATGTCAGTTCTACTCTCTTACCTCAGAAAACAACCCAATGCTCGTCAAAGCCGCTCTTAGACTGTTCAGTGAATTTGTTGTGATCCTCAAGTATGCACTAGAATCTAGAAACAAGTAGGGGGTTAAGCTTCATGAAGTCTGGTAAAGTAACCTCAATACCCCGTTGCAGCAGTTGTCGCTGACGGTCAACTTGTCTAACCTCTTGTTGACCATTGAAATTTTCATGCCTTTGATCACCCTCATGTTGTTGTCCGACAACAACCCCAACAAGTTGTTGCACAACACATTGTAATCCCCTGCAGACCAGCAGCAAACTCTTCCATGGCTGGATTTTCCGAGCCCCTTCTAGGTACCTCAACATCAGCATTCAAACCACGTCCGCGCAACATTAGCTCTACGCTGTTTTGTGCACGAACTGAAACACGACCTCGTTGGACGAACGCCTTGAGTTTGAGAAATTGATTCATCCAACAATTTCCCTTATAGTAGATTCCTAGTCTTGGGTGGCATTTTCACCTATTAAAAGAACATTAATCAAAGATTGAATAAGACGACAAGAAATTGTGGAGAGTAGTGATGATGATGAATTTAAACACAGATTCAGACAATAGATGTAGACTCTCATAAAGTGCTAATAACCCTTGCGAGTAATTTGTCGCCGCGGTACACAATTTACTAACAAGAATATAGTTATCACCCTATGTTTGCAGCCTATTTAGGACCTACGACGAGCTCTGATACCAACTATTGTCACCGACCCAAAAATTTGAATGTCGTGACCGCGCACAAGCTATACTCCTAGCCTGGCAAGCCTATCAATTAACTTAACAATTAAACAACTAAATCGCTTTTTAACCGTTAAAAATATATATATGTTTTTTCCCGAAATTTCGACAGAGTATCCTCTGTAACTTCAACATTCCCAAATTTGTAAAATCCCTGTTCAGCTTTCAATCCAGTCATAATTCAAATAACAATAATCAAATTGCTTAATACACTTCTCAAAAAAACTAAATAGACTTTCTAGACTCCAAAATAGCTGGCAATTACATAGACTCAACAATATTACAAATGGTCCTCAATCAAAGAGAGCCTACCAAAAAGAAGTTTTGTTTGAGACTTGAATCAAATAATAGATTCCTACTTAGCTGCTTGCGAATCTGAAAAATAATAAGCAACATAAAGGGGTAATCAACAAAGACTTAGTGAGAAGACAAAACCCACCATCAATTAGGAAGGGAAACACAAAAGCACGAGTAACTGTTTAATCGCGTGACAAAATATTAAAAATCCAGTGAATAACTAAACGAAATCAAAAATGAACAACCTTAAAATCATTATAAAAGTCAAACAAAATAACAATACAATTTTTTAGAACCAAGAAGGCGGCTTTATCTCATTGATAGCCCTCTCCTCCTAAGGGTGCATTTCCCTTAGGGGCGGCTCCACCTAACGGATGGCCCTCTCCGCTCAATTCCGCAACTCATCAGCACATATCAATTAGGGACCTTCATCTCGTTGATAGCCCTTCCTCCTACGGATGACCTCTCTCGGTAAGGGCGGCTCCATCTAACGGCTTAACTTTCTCTAATCAACACTGGTAACTAGGTGCACCTACGCAGTTAACGATTTAATAACAAATAACACCGAATTCCCAAATACCGCGCATTTAAAATCATTTCCTCGTAATTCGTGAAAACATATATTCAATCGCACTAACAAATTCAAGATTTAAATACTTTAACTCATACGTAAATCAAAATAATAACATATTAATATAACAACGACCGTTAAATTAAATAATTAACGAAATCGAGATAAAATCAAAGGTTGTGTTTCCCAAATTTTCAATAAATACTTTAATATAGAAAAACAAGTAAAATAATAATAATAATAAGCAGTATAAAAATATATGACGCGATGATCGTCGTCAACTCACAGTTATGGAGAATCGTCTAAGTTTGCTCCAACAACCTTCTAGAGTAGCCACAGGTCTCAGTTAACACAATCTGAGTATCAAAAAATATTTCCAGGCTTGAGAAATTCAATATTCTAAAAGTTAACACCTCTAGGAAAACATCAACATCATTTAAATATACTCTAACACAAATAAGATTTTTACTCAAAACTACACATTTTTCATGAATTCATACAGGATTAGAGTTGTTGCATTTACTCTTGAGTCTCAATAAACCACTTTCAGAGATGGGTTACCCTTTCCTTCTTAGAAACAAACCCTAACCAAAAATTCCCACCATAGAAAGTTGTAGAGTTTGAGAAATAGCTTGTGGGGATGTTAAAATCTACTTTCTAAAGGATTGAGGATTTGAGTATAGGGTGAGAAGAAGCAAGGAGAAGAGAAGGAAAAAGAAAGAAAGAAAACAACAAAAAGGGGGAAGGGAAGTGTGTGCGAGAGGGAGAAGAGGAGAAAAATTAGGGAGTGAATGAGTAGGGTTATTTATTTTAATTTATTTATTATATTATTAATTATTATAATAACTATTTATTTTATGTTTTAAAATTTTTTGCACGGACGTGTCAAAAACTTAAGCTTAAGCTTCATATTCTATCAAAACAATCTTATCATTATTGTGTAAAACTCAAACTACAAGAGTTAAGTATAGTTTGAGTAGATTGTAAGAAATTCTTTTAAGGTTAAAAGGTAAAGTGTAAACTTCTATCTAGAGACTGATAGTAGATTGTTTCGAAAGTCTTTCTGGGTGGAAAGTACTTGATGTGTAACAGATCAAGGTTAATATGTTACAAAGTGGTGTAAACCAAGATTGTTCTCTATTTTGAACATTTAGTGAAAATCTCACAATTGTGAGGACTGGACGTAGTCCGAGTTGGGTGAACCAGGATACATCCTTGTGTTGTATTTTTTTTCTTATCTCCACATTTATAAGCCCGCTTAATTATTAAGTTAAAAATATAAACTGAATTTGCCTGATTTTAACTAACCACGAACGTTCTTATGTGTTTTTTGGCAAAAACCAAGAACATTATACGTTTCTGTTTACTCAAAACCAACATGAATCTGAAGTCATAATTTAAGTATTTAGGAAATTTTTAAATAAGAAGATTTACATTCAAACCCTCAATTCTTGTAAATTTACATTGCTACTCAGCTTGTTCTTTTCGACATGTGCTCTCTTAATTGAACACTCAAGAACACTTCATTAATAAAGGTTAAATAAAATCTACTAATCATTCAATCATTACAACTTGTTGTCATTATAACATTATTAAGAATATTATCTAAACGGTATATCTGATTAACACATTTCACAACTTATTAACGATGACACAATCTTATGCATGTAAGTTAATATTTCGACAAATTTTAATAGGCTTTTGCCTATTAAATATTAATATGAAACTAAAATCTTCAGATATTTTATACAATATGAGAAATGTACCAGATTGTAATAGTTATAGACATATAGTAGTAAGTAAAAATTTGGTCTCTACAAGATTGTGTTTAATTTATATATAGTGCAACAATGTTATTGTACATAGGTAATTGTTAATGATATTTAGAGATAAAAATTATGATAACTTGGATCAATATTAATTAAAAGGTGATTAGGACTCAAATAACTTCCACTACCCTATAATAATCTCAAATTCCCTTTGTTATTTCATGAATAAGTTCAACTAGACATAAAAAGTATAGGAATAACCACCCCTAATTCCTTAGGTCATCATTTATATTTTCAAGCATAAAGGACAACAACTTACTATGAACACAACATATTCTCATATTCTTTTTTGTTAATAAGCCCATGGCAAAAAATTGTAATAGTAAGGTTTTCTAGGATAAATTTAGTATTTGTATAGATGTCAAAATTAGGTTTATTTTGATGATAAGTGTATGCATTTGTCGATTTTTATTTTCTCAAACATTCAAAAATTCATTTGAATTGGAAAAAGTGATATAAAAAGTTATATTTTATCATAAATATAACGACCATACACTCATATTGTAAAATAGTTTTACACTGTCGTCCAATGTGAACCCATCATCTTGTCATTTATGTCTATTTAATAATCTACTTCTATAAATTACTACCATTTTTCAAACATTATTGTACATCAATATAAAACTAGTAAGTACACTGACGATGTATTTCTTGTTTTCTTTTTATTCATAACTTTAGTTCTATGATAGGGAACAATGTGTCACACTTTAATTTGCATTAAAAAAAATTTTCTAAGTGATTCTCATTTTGTTTAAATCAACCCACATGTTTGTAAATCAATTTGCAGAGATCGTGAACTCATTCTTGATGTTTAAGACCATGTGGGTAGAAATTGGATGGAAATGAAAAGTTTGACTTAAAACCCCTAAAATAGAGTTCAATTTTACAAAACTACACACGGTGAGTTAGTGGACTCGTTACGGTGAGCCTCAAACAGAGATATCTAGTTCGTACGGATCAATTTTGCACAAAATCGCATATGACATTGTATTGGAGAAATAATACGATATCAAGTCATATGAATGTAGGTATAGATGTTGAAATCTAATGAACTTTGATTTCACTTAAAAATAACATTATGTACTAAGTAAAAGGTCATAACTTAGTATAGAAAGTCATATTCCCATTACACAAAAGCTCAAATTGAGATATAATCCCGAACACCAAAGTAGTATATAATTGAAATGAGGTTTCTAGGGTACAACAATAAAACATATAGGTCACTGCAACAAAGTTCAAAGGATGGAAAATGGTACTGACCTTATAAAACAAGATACCCTACAATTAACCTTTAAAACCAATACATCATAATACAGTTCCCAAATAGCCAAAAATTTAAAATAAGTACTAAACAAAAACACCGTCATATATTTTAGATTTTTCTACACATATTCAACAATTTATTTTCTCTCTATCCGTCTCTTTCTATTTCATTATTAGCATATCATATCTTTCACATCATTTTTCTTATATCTTTATCTCTCAAGGTGTATCTCTAAGAGTGTACGTCAAATATCTTTCTATATTTTATCAAACTATATATTTTTCTTATAAATTTAGTATTCCATTAGGAATCTCTTCTTCTTATGCACATCAAATATAGTAGTAACATTGAATATTATCTGATGGTGGTTGCATATGATAGCAGAAACAATATGGTTCAAAGGAGTTGAGTATAGTAGAAACATCAGTTGACTTCTTGTCTTCTTCTAGAGGTCCAACTGAAACTATTTCTGTTTGACACACTTTTCTTAGTTTCAACACTACCTTTACTGAATCAATATCTCCCGATAATGTTAATTTCTTTTCTTTCAACTCTATTGATACTGATTCAACCCCTGCAAAATTATTATAAAAATACAATTTTATTTAATAAAAATAATCAATTAATTAATCCTTCATTTAATATGGTATGAAATTCACATTCCATCTTCAAACTTAATCACATTCCATCTTGAATTATAGAAATAACTTTATAGAGCTTATATGATATGAAATTCAATACCTAAAAGGCCAGATGCTGTCTTCATCATTTTTCGCTTGATTTTATCATTATAAAAATCTACCTTCAACACAACTTTCTGTTACAAAACAAATAAATAAATTATTAATCAATGAAAATAAATCCTAAATTAAATTTTGACCTTCATTGTTTTTTTTTTACTAACCTTCATTGTTGTTAGCTAGTGAGAGCTAAGTAAGAATTGTTGGTGACAATTGCAAAGGAATAAGAAGAGGAGCAAGTTGATGATGAAATTTGAGTGGAGAATTGTTTTCAAATGCGAAAGAAGTGATGATGTAGCAAGAATGAAAATTTGCTAATATTTATACAAGATAAGTAGGAACCTATGAAAGACAAAATCAAGTCAACCAAGTCAGTTGAAACGATATTGTTTTTTCTTAAAAATTAGATTTTTAGGAGACAATATTATTTTACAACCGTGTGTTTGAACTTGAAAGTTTGAATCCTCACTCACAATCACACGAAATTTCCCTAAATAAAATAGTTAGGTCAAATGATAAAACTTTGTAATCATTGAAAGGCTTTTATTTCTTTTTTTGAAAAAGTTGTTAAAACTTGTTTACTTTTTGCTTCGTAGCTTCATTTTAAAGTATCACGATAGAGTCACACACGTCTTAGATTAGAATGTAAGATTTATGGGTCACATATTTAATTAATTAATAAAGTGTGTTAGGGTCATTATATAATTAGCCAATAAACTAGGGGTCAAATAATATATAATAGT
>PGWS01032460.1:0-11643 GCA_002896235.1 Cicer reticulatum
TTATTATATTTATTTATTTATTTTAATTTGGCACGGGACGTGTCACCTCCCCTTATAAAAATTCGTCCTCGAATTTATTTAATAAATACCACTAACCTTGAGTTTCAACATAAGTGTGGGTACTTTACACAGATGACTTCTTCGGGTTCCCAAGTAGTTTCTTCGCCGGATGGACCACGCCAAAGAACTTTTACTGAAACGATATCCTTTGAGCGTAAACGTCTCACTTGGCGATCTAATATAGCTACTGGATGTTCAACGTACGATAGACTCTCATCTAACTGTACGTCTTCATGATTAATCACATGAGAAGGGTCGTGAAGATACTTCCGAAGCATCGAAATATGAAAAACAGGATGAACTCCCGAGAGATCCGGTGGAAGTGCCAAGCGATACGCTACTGGTCCGACTCTCTCTAAAACTTCAAATGGTCCAATGAACCTTGGGCTTAGTTTCCTCTTTTTACCAAACCGCAACACTCCTTTCGTTGGTGAAACTCGTAAGATTACATGTTCTCCCACTGAAAACTCTAAGGGACGATGCTGTAAAATGTGCATTATAATACATATATTGAGTGCACCTTTTACATCGCTTATTTGAAAAAGCGCTGTAAAATGTGCATTATAATGCATATATTGAGTGCACATTTTACAACGCTTATTTGAAAAAACGCTGTAAAATGTGCAATATAATGCATATATTGAGTGCACATTTTACAACGCTTATTTGAAAAAGCGTTGTAAAATATGCATTAGAATGCATATATTGAGTGCACATTTTACAGCGCTTACTTGAAAAAGCGCTGTAAAATGTGCATAACAAGCGCGCGCAATATATCTGCATATTTTACAACGCTTTTTTTATTTTAAAAAATGTTGTTTTATCTTTTTACAACGCTCGATTCTATAGCGCTTTTTTTTTTTAATGGATTAAAAAAAGCGCTGTAAAATCCTATTTTTTGCGTAGTAAACACAAGAGTACCCTAACTGTCCCGTATATGTGTCTTGAGTTGAGGATATCTATAAGGACTTGGCCATTCATGAATTGTCTGTCTACTCTTGTAGTGGCAAAATATGAGGCCTCCTAACCAAGTATTTCAGAGTAGAACGAGACCAAATGATGAAATATAGAGTATATGTCACGACCCGAAATTTAAATATCGTGACCGGCGCACAAACTATACACCTAGCCTGGCAAGCCTATCAACTAACTTAACAATTAAACACTAAATCGTTCCCTAACCATTTCAAAAAATATATCTATACTTTTTCTCGAAATTTCGACAGAGTATCCTCTGTAAATTCAACATTCCCAAATTTTGTAAAATCCCTGTTCAGCTTTCAATCTAGTCATAATTCAAATAACATAATCAAATAACACTTCCCAAAAAAAAACTAAATAGACTTTCTAGACTCCAAAATAGCTGCAATTTACATAGACTCAACAAATGTTACAAAAATGGTACTCGATCAAAGAGCATTTTCAATGGTTGTGAGGATGTTAAATTCATTTGTTAATGGTTGATGGTTTGGGTATTAAAGAGAGAAAAGAATCAAGGAGAAGGGGAGGATAAAAAAACAATAAAAAAAAATGGGGGGGGAGGGGAAGTGTTCTGTCGAGGAAGAGGAGAGAAAAAGGAAGAAAAATTTGAATTAGGAAAATTGAGGTGGAAAGAAAGAAAAAGAAAGGAAATTGTGGTTTATTATTATATATATATATATATAATATATATGTTAAAATACGGACGTGTCAATCTCCTCCCCTTATAAAAATTCGTCCTCGAATTTATTTAATAAATGCCACTGACCTTGAGTTTCAACATAAGTGTGGGTAGTTTGCCCGGATGACTTCTACAGGTTCCCAAGTAGTTTCTTCACCTGATGAACCACGCCAAAGAAATTTTACTAAAATGATATCCTTTGAGCGTAAACGTCTCACTTGGCGATCTAATATAGCTACTGGATGTTCAACGTACGATAGACTCTCATCTAAATGCACGTCTTCATGATTAATCACATGAGAAGGGTCATGACGATACTTCTGAAGCATCGAAATATGAAAAACTGGATGAACTCCCAAGAGATCTGGTGGAAGTGCCAAGTGATACGCTACTGGTCCGACTCTCTCTAAAACTTCAAATGGTCCAATGAACCTTGGGCTTAGTTTCCTCTTTTTACCAAACCGCAACACTCCTTTCATTGGTGAAACTCGTAAGATTACATGTTCTCCCACTGAAAACTCTAAGGGACGATGCCTCTTATCAAAATAAGATTTTTGCCTACTTTGAGCTGTCGCTAAGTGATCCCGAATCAATTTAACTTTTTCAATGGCATCTTGAACCAATTCTGGACCGACTAATTTAGCTTCACCAACTTCAAACCACCCTATCGGAGACCTACACCGTCTTCCGTACAAGCCTCAAACGGAGACATCTGAATACTAGATTGATAACTATTATTGTATGCAAATTCCATCAAGGGCAAATGTTGATCCCAACTATCCCGCAAGATCCGAAACAAGCACTGGGCATTGCTTCCAATATTTGTATAGTCCTTTACAGATTGACCATCTGTTTTAAGATGAAAAACGGTGCTAAGCTTCAAACGAGTTTCCTAATGAAGTTTGGAACGACTTCCCAAAATTGAGCAGTATAATTGAGTTCCACAGTCAGAAATAATAGACATCGGTAACATCATAGCAAAGAGCAATTTTTATTCATAGATAAGTTTTAGCATATTGGAGATGAGTTAAAAGTAGTCTTCAGCAGCAAGCAAAAAGTGTGCAGATTTGGTCAACTGATCTATAATGCACCCACACGAGTATAACCCTTTTGAGTTTCGTGGTAAATCCCGTGACAAAATCCATACGTGCCTTCCCACACTTCCATTCAAGGTGGTTTCAATAAGGTTGATTGAGTATCCTGGTTTTTTCCCGCAGGTCTTTTTGGGTGTTCAGCCTTTACTTGTTGACACACTATAGCACTTAGAGACAAATCTGCTACGTCTCTCTTCATCCCTTCCACCAATACATATTCTCTCAAGTCTTGGTACATCTTGTTAGAACCTGGGTGAATAGTATAAGAAGAATAATGAGCCTCCTCTAAAATTTTTCTCCTTAAGCCACCAACATTTGGAACACACAGTCGAGCCTTCAATCTCAGCACACCATCAGAATCAACTGAAAAGTCTGAAATTTTACCATTTTGAACATTATTTACCATATTCACCAAGTATGGGTCTTGACTTTGAGCTTCCTTGATATCATCAACTATGGTTGAACGAATTGTGTACTGGGCTAAAAATAAACTCGAATGACCAAGTTCCAATTGAATTCCACTTTCAACAACTTCTTGAAATTCTTTAACTATTGGCCCTTTACTTCTGCTATATGCGCAAGACTAACCCATGGACTTCCTACTCAAAGCCATCTGCAACAACATTTCCTTCCCCTGGATGGTATAAGATTGTGCACTCATAATCTTTCAAAAGTTCCATCCATACTTCTTTGTCTTAAATTTAAGGTCTCGTCTGCTGAAAGATATACTTAAGACTTTTATGATCGGTATAAATCTCACAAGTTGTCACCATATAGATAGTGCCCTCCAAATCTTAAGAGCAAAGATAACATGCAACATTTCCAGATCATGTGTGGGATAGTTCCCTTCATGCCTCTTGAGTTATCTAGATGCATAGGCAATAACTTTACATGTGTTGCATAAGTACACAACCGAGACCAAACTCTAGAAGCATCACAATAAACTGGCATAACTTTCACCACCTATAGGTAGATGCAAATAGGTGCTGAAGTCAAGTACTCCTTCAATTTTTGGAAGCTTTCCTCACATGTCATCATTCCATCGTGAACTCAACTTTCTTCTGGGTTAACCTAGTCAACGAAGATGCAATTTTGAGAAATCCTTCACAAAACGTCGATATATAACCAGCTAAGAGCCAAGAAAACTCCGAATCTCCTTCACTGTGGTAGGTCTGGGCCAATTTGGACTGCTTCACCGTTACTTGGATCTACGCTATTCCATTCTTAGACACACATGTCCTAAAATGCCACACTATCCAGCCAAACTGACATTTTGAGAATTGGCATATAATTGTTTATCTCTTAGTTTGCAAAACCAACATTAAATGTCGTCATGTTCTTCTTTAACTCTTGGAATAAACAAGGATGTCATCAATAAACACAATCACCAAATTGATCCAAAGAATGGTTTAAAACGCTGATTCATCAAATCCATAAAGCTGTTTGGCATTAGTAAGCCCGAAAGACATAATAGGAATTCATATGTCCATAACGCGTGCGAACAGCTGTCTTCGTTAATGTCGTCCCTCTTAATCTTCCAACGCTGGTGATACCCCGATCGCAAATCATCTTAGAAAAACATTGAGCTCCTTGTTGCCCCGATAACCAAACATAGATCCACCACCCCGCGATTTGAATAGTTACTGTAAGATCTTCAATCCTTTGCTTCTTATGTGAATCTTGTTTATTGCCTCCTTTTCCTTCTGTCGTGCTCAATTCAAAAGGGCCAAACTCAATAACCTCAACAAAAGTAGAACAATTCGACCCAACCACAGATCTAAATAATAATCCTTCAATCCTCTAATGAACCTGCTTAACACGCATCTCACTCAGTGATAGGCATAAGGAGCATGCCTAGAGAGCTGTGTAAAACGAGCACTATACTCCGAAACTGTCATACTCTCTGTTTTGCTCGAATCGCTCAAACCTCATGAGGCTAATCCATCCTCTAACACTCCCGGAAGAAAACAAGCCATGAACAACTGAGAAAACTCTCTCGATGCTAACGGAGGTGACCCCACTTGTCTACCATGTGACATTATATCAAACCAATCACGTGCCACACCTATTAGTTGAAATGATGTCAGTTCTACTTCTCTTACCTCAGAACAACCCAATGCTCTCCAAAGCCGCTCTAGATTGTCAATGAATTGTTGTGGATCCTCAATTGCACTAGACCCAGAAAAAGTAGGGGGTTTAAGCTTCATGAAGTCTGGTAAAGTAACCTCAATACCCCTCGTTGCAGCAGTTGTTCTGACGGTCAACTTGTCTAACCTCTTGTTGACCATTGACATTTTTCATGCTTTGATCACCCTCATGTTGTTGTCCGACAACAACCCCAACAAGTTGTTGGACAACCTGTTGTAATCCCTGCAGACAGCAGCAAACTCTTCCATGGCTGGATTTCCGCGCCTCCTCCTAGGTACCTCAACATCAGCATTCAAACCACGTCCGCCAACATTAGCTCTACACCTGTTTTGTGCACGAACTGAAACACGACCTCGTTGACGAACGCCTTGAGTTTGAGAAATTGATTCATCAACAATTTCCCTTATAGTAGGATTCCTAGTCTTGGGTGGCATTTTCACCTATTCAAAGAACATTAATCAAAGATTGAATAAGACGACAAGAAATTGTGGAGAGGTAGTGATGATGAATTTAAACACAGATTCAGACAATAGATGAGACTCTCATAAAGTGCTAATAGCCCTTGCAGGTAAGTGGTGCCCGGGTACACAATTTACTAACAAGAATCTATTATCACCCTATGTTTGCAGCTATTAGGACCTATGACCGAGCTCTGATACCAACTTTGTCACGACCCAAAAATTTAATGCGTGACCGGCGCACATAGCTATACTCCTAGCCTGGCAAGCCTATCAATTAACTTAATAATTATAAACAACTAAATCGCTTTTTAACCGTTTAAAAATATATATATGGCTTTTTTCTCGAAATTTCGACAGAGTATCCTCTCTGTAATATCAACATTCCCAAATTTTGTAAAATCCCTATTCAGCTTTCAACCCAGTCATAATTCAAATAAAATAATCAATTGCTTAATACACTTCTCAAAAAAACTAAATAGACTTTCTAGACTCCAAAATAGCTTGCATTACATAGACCTCAACAAATATTACAAATGGTTCTCGATCAAAGAGGCCTAGCCAAAAAAGAAGTTTTGTTGAGACTTGAATCAAATAATAGATTCCTACTCAGCTGCTTGCAAATCTTAAAAATAATAAGCAACATAAAGGGGTAAGTCACAAAGACTTAGTGAGGAGACAACAACCACCATCAATTAGAAGGGAAACACAAAAGGGCACGAATAAATCTTTAATCGCTTGTCAGAAATATTAAAAATCCAGTGAATAACGAAACGAAATCAAAATAAACAACCTTAAATCATTATAAAAATCAAGCAAGTAACAATACAAATTTTTTGAACCAAGAGGCGGCTTTATCTCATTGATAGCCCTTTCCTCCTAAGGGTGGCCTTACCCTTAGGGGCGGCTCCATCTAACGGATGGCCCTCTCCTCCTACGGATGACATTTCTCATAGGGGAGGCTCCATCTAACGGGTAACTCTTCTTAATCAATACGAGGTAACTAGGTGCACCTAACGCAGTTAACGATTTAATAACAATAACACCGATTTTTCCAAAACACGCATTTAAAATCCTTTCATCGTAATTCATGAAGAAAAAAAACGTATTCAGTCGCATAACAATTCAATATTTAAAGACTTTAACTCATACGTAAATCAAAATAATATAACATATTATATAACAACGAGCAATTAATTAAATAATGACGAAATCGAGATAAAATCGAAAGGTTAGTGTTTCCCAAATTTTTCATAAATACTTTAATATAGAAAACAGTAAAATAATAAATAATAGAGTATAAAAATATATGACGATGATCGTCGTCACTCACATTTATGGAGAATCGTCAAGTTTGCTCTCCAACAACTCTCACAGTAGCCGACAAGGTCTCAGTTAACAAATCTGAGTATCAAAAATATTTCCAAGGCTTTAGAGAAATTTATTCTAAAGTTTAACTACCTCTAGGAAACCATCAACATCATTTAAATATAATTTAAGCACAAAATAAGATTTTACTCAAAACTACATTTTTCTATGAATTCATATTAGGATTAGAGTTGTGCATTTACCTCAATGAGTCTCAATAAACCACTTTCAAGAGATGGGTACCCTTTTCCTTCCTTAGAAACACAAACCCTAACCCAAAAATCCCAACCAAAAGAATTTGTAGGAGTTTGAGAATTAAGCTTGTGGGGATGTTAAAATCTCTTTTAAGGATTGAGGATTGAGTAATGAGGAAAGTGAGAAGAAGCAAGGAGAAGAGAGAGGAAAAGAAAGAAAGAAAAAAACAACAAAAAGGGGAAGGGAGTGTGTGCCGAGACAAGAGAAGAGAGAGAAACATTAGGGAGTGAATGAGTAGGGTAATCCTTATTTTTATTATATTTATTATGAGTTATTATTATTATTATCTTGATTTATTTTAATCTTTTAAATTTTGGCACGGGACGTGTCAAAAACTAAGCTTAAGCTTCATCATTCGTATCAAAACAATCTTATCATTATTGTGTACCGAACTCAAACTACAAGAGTTAAGTATAGGTTTGAGTAGATTGTAAGAAATTCTTTTAAGGTTAAAAGGTAAAGTGTAAACTTCATCTAGAGACTGATAGTAGATTGTTTCGAAAGTCTTTGGGTGGAAAGTACTTGATGTGTAACAGATCAAGGTTAATATGTTACAAAGTGTGAAACCAAGATTTTCTCTATTTTGAACATTTAGTGAAAATCTCACAATTGTGAGGACTGACGTAGTCCGAGTTGGGTGAACCAGATACATCCTTGTTTGTATTTTTTTCTTATCTCCACATTTATTAAGCCCGCTTAATTATTAAGTTAAAAATATAAACTGAATTTCTGATTTTAACTAACCACGAACGTTCTTTGTTTTTTGGCAAAAACCAAGAACATTATACGTTTTCTGTTTACTCAACCAACATGATTCTTGAGTTCAAATTTTAAGTATTTTTAGGAAGTTTTTAAATAAGAAGATTTACAATTCAAACCCTCATTTCTTGTAAATTAACATTGCTACTTCAGCTTGTTCTTTTCGACATGTGCATCTCTTAATTGAACACTCAAGAACACTCATTAAATAATAAGGTAAATTAAAATCTACTAATCATTCAATCATTACAACTTGTTGTCATTATAACATTATTAAGAATATTATCTAAACGGTATATCTGATTAACACATTTCACAACTTATTAACGATGACACAATCTTATGCATGTAAGTTAATATTTCGACAAATTTTAATAGGCTTTTGTCCTATTAAATATTAATATTGAAACTTAAAATCTTCAAGAATATTTTATAACAATATGGAGAATGTACCAGATTGTAACTAGTTATAGACATATAGTAGTAAGTAAAATTTGTCTCTACAGATTGTGTTAATTTATATATAGTGCAACAATG
The DNA here is from genome assembly GCA_002896235.1 of Cicer reticulatum. NCBI lineage: Eukaryota > Viridiplantae > Streptophyta > Magnoliopsida > Fabales > Fabaceae > Cicer > Cicer reticulatum. The sequence continues at coordinate 8,340 of PGWS01032460.1, forward strand.
TTTATTGATAAATAGGTAATTGTTAATATATTTAGAGTAAAAATTAATGATAACTTGGATCAATATTAATAAAAGGTGATTAGGACTCAATAACTTCATACCCTATAAATATCTCAAATTCCCTTTGTTATTCCATGAATAGTTCAACTAACACATAAAAAGTATGGAATAACCACCCCTATTCCTTAGGGTCATCATTTATATTTCAAGCATAAAGGACAACAACTTACTAATGAAAACATATTCATCTCATATTCTTTTTTGTTAATAAGCCCATGGCAAAAAATTAATAGTAAAGGTTTTGCCTAGGATAAATTAGTATTTGTAATAGATGTCAAAATTAGGTTTATTTTGATGATAAGTGTAATGCATTTGTCGATTTTTATTTTCTCAAACATCAAAAATTCATTTGAAATTGGAAAAAAGTGATATAAAAGTTAATTTTATCATAGATATATAAAGGACCATACACTCATATTGTAAAATAGTTTTACACTGTCGTCCAATGTGAACCCATCATCTTGTCATTTATGTCTATTTAATAATCTACTTCTATAAATTACTACCATTTTTCAAACATTATTGTACATCAATATAAAACTAGTAAGTACACTGACGATGTATTTCTTGTTTTCTTTTTATTCATAACTTTAGTTCTATGATAGGAACATGTGTCACACTTTAATTTGCATTAAAAAAATTTTCTAAGTGATTTCTCATTTTGTAAATCAACCCACATGTTTGTAAATCAATTTGCAGAGATCGTGAACTCATTCTTGATGTTTAAGACCATGTGGGTATAGTTGGATGGGAAATGGAAAAGTTTGACTTAAAACCCCTTAAATAGAGTTCAATTTTACAAAACTACACACGGTGAGTAGTGGACTCGTACGGTGAGCTCAAACAGAGATATCTAGTTTCGTACGGACTCAATTTTGCACAAAAAGCATATGACATTGTATGGAGAAAAAATACATAGAATCAAGTCATATGAAAATGTAGGTATAGATGTTAGAAATCTAATGACTTTGATTTCACTTAAAAATAAGTTATGTAACTAAGTAAAGGTCAATAACTTAGTATAGAAAGTTCATATTCATTACACAAAAGTCAAATGAGATATAATCCGAACACCAAAGTAGTATATAATTGAATGAGGTTTCTAAGGGTACAACAATAAAACATATAGGTCACTGACAAAGTTCAAAAGGATGGAAAATGTATCTACCTTATAAAACAAGATACCCTACAATTAACCTTTAAAACCAATACATCATAATACAGTTCCCAAATAGCCAAAAATTTAAAATAAGTACTAAACAAAACAGACCGTCATATATTTAGATTTTCTACACATACAACAAATTATTTCTCTACCGCTCTTTCATTTCATATTAGCATATCATATCTTTCACATCATTTTCTTAATCTGTAATCTCTCAAGTGTACTCAAGAGTGAACGTCAAATATCTTTCATATTTAAATCAAACATAATATTTTCTTATAAAATTTAGTATTCCATTAGGAATCTCGGTCTCTTAATGCACATCAAATATAGTAGTAACATTGAATATTATCCGAGGTGGTTGCATATGATAGCAGACACAAATGGTTCAAAGGAGTGATGTATATAGAAACTCAGTTACTCTCTTGTCTCCACTAGAGCCAACTGAAACTATTCTCTGTTGCACAACTTCTTAGTTTCAACACTACCTTTACTGAATCAATATCTCCCGATAATGTTAATTTCTTTTCTTTCAACTCTATTGATACTGATTCAACCCCTGCAAAATTATTATAAAAATACAATTTTATTTAATAAAAATAATCAATTAATTAATCCTTCATTTAATATGGTATGAAATTCACATTCCATCTTCAAACTTAATCACATTCCATCTTGAATTATAGAAATAACTTTATAGAGCTTATATGATATGAAATTCAATACCTAAAAGGCCAGATGCTGTCTTCATCATTTTTCGCTTGATTTTATCATTATAAAAATCTACCTTCAACACAACTTTCTGTTACAAAACAAATAAATAAATTATTAATCAATGAAAATAAATCCTAAATTAAATTTTGACCTTCATTGTTTTTTTTTTACTAACCTTCATTGTTGTTAGCTAGTGAGAGCTAAGTAAGAATTGTTGGTGACAATTGCAAAGGAATAAGAAGAGGAGCAAGTTGATGATGAATTTGAGTAGAAATTGTTTCAAATGCGAAAGAAGTGATATGTAGCAAGAATTGAAAATTTGCTAATATTTATACAAGATAAGTAGGAACCTATGAAAGACAAAATCAAGTACCAAGTCAGTTGACGATATTGTTTTTCTGTAAAACATATTAGATTTTTAGGAGACAATATTATATTACAACCGTGTGTTTGAAATCTTGAAGTTTGAATCCTTCACTCACAATCACACGAAATTTCCCTAAATAAAATAGTTGGTCAAATGATAAAACTTTGTTAACATTGAAAGGCCTTTATTTCTTTTTGAAAAGTTGTTAAAACTTGTTACTTTTTGCTTCGTACTTCATTTTAAAGTATCACGATAGAGTCACACACGTCTTAGATTAGAATGTAAGATTTATGGGTCACAATATTTAAATTAATTATAAAGTGTGTTAGGGTCATTATATAATTAGCCAAATAAACTAGGGTCAAATAATATAATATAGTTATGGCTAAAGAGCATAATAGTTATGAAAATTAATAGTGTAGATACCAGACAGTTTCTAATTTAATGAGGGGCTGAATTGGAAATACTGCAATTTGGGATATAACTAATAATAGTTATATATAGGGGTAATGGTCCCCAAGGCAAACACAATAAGACTATTCAGTTTCAAAACCCTAAAGGAGAAAACTCTCTGGTTCTCTCTATCCCCATCAAGAGAGCAAGGTCTTCAGGGTGTTTTGCTGAGGAAGATCACCCAACCCATTGGCTCTATCATCATCATCTCAGGATTTCATTAATGGCAATTCCCACAGGTACGCTTCCGCCTTTGGCTATTCATCATGTAATTGACATGGATTGTTGAGCACAACGTTATTAAGGTTTTTCCAACAATTGGTATCAGAGCCTACCATGTTTAATTCATGATGAAATTCGGTTATTGTCTTTGTTTTAAGAGGGAATTTGGATATATATATTATGGAATCCATATTTTTAACGTGTTTGAAAAATTAGGGTTTGTAATTTGGGAATTTGGGAATTTTGATATATATATTATGGAATCCATATTTTTAACGTGTTTGAAAAATTAGGGTTTGTAATTTGGGAATTTTGATATATAT
>PGWS01032461.1:0-14808 GCA_002896235.1 Cicer reticulatum
TTAAGTCTCATTTAACTTAAACGATTTTCAAAAGCAAAACATTAAGTAACCAAGACATTAAGAGATTCCCCATTCTTAACGCCCAGTTAACTTAGCAATTTTCAAAACAAATATTAAGTAAACGAGACATTAAGAGATTCCTCATTCTTAATTCTCATTTAACTTAAACGATTTTCACAAACACACATTAAGTAAACCGAGATATTAAAAGATTCCCCATTTTTAATACTCGTTTAACTCTAATGGTTTATCAATTTTCACAACAAAACCAACTCAAAACATTTTATCAAATTCAATTCACAATCCACACCAAAACACATCAAATTTCATTGGTATTAACTTAGAACACGTCAAATACGACGAACACAAATCAACACAACATAACACTCAAACACATCCAATTTCATTTACCCATAATCATACACAAATGAGTTAAGTTCATTTTCCACGAAACATCCATCAAATATAACCAAAACCTAACTCTAAGATTTTACCTATAAAGTCTTAGATCCATTTTCCCCAAATCAATACTCAAACCCTAACAAGATCCTTTCCACACAATCACAGATAAGTCCCTAAATGCAAACTAAAAGTTTGGAAGGAGCCCTTACCTTAACGTTAGCTTTAACATGCGTTTCCGGTACCGCGAGTAAATCTGGTAAAAATCTCCGCTCGCAACGTCGCCTCCAAGTTGGTCCCCTAGCACCGTAGCGTGGTAGTGAGCAACTTTCCCTTCTAACTCTTCGCGAAACGAAGCTTAGATCTAGATGAAACGGAGAGGTTTGTGTTTGAATCCCTAATACCGTTTTTCTTCGTTTTTGAATCAAAGAGGAAGAGTGGAGTTGAGAAATCCTTGTTCTATCACCCACCCAACCTTGGGTTTCTAATCTTGAAGAAAGGAAGCGAAGAAAAACGAAAATGGAGGAAGGAGGGAGAATGGGTTCTCGCGCAGGGAGGGAGAGGAAGATGGAAAATTCTGGTTTTCTTTCCTTTCTCTTTCTTTCCTTTGTTTTTCCTTTCTTCCTTTTCCTTCTTTCCTTTATATAACCTTTTCTTTTCCTTTTCCTTCCTTCTAATTTCCTTTCTTTCTATTCTCTCCAAACAAACATATATACATAAATGTATATATATATATATATATCTTAATTGTAACTTAACAAATATCTTCATATTCATTAAAATTACCATTTCACCCGTAACGCATAAAATTCTTCGTAAAAGATTCACCGCATTTAATTCAATTTATTTATCGACGAGTAATTCTAATCGGCATCAAAGTAACTTTTTGATCATATAAACTCCAAAATATATTATTAACTTTGGCTAAAAGCCTCCGAGTCAAAATCCAAAAATACATAAAAATACATAAAGTGTACTTTAAAATTATGGGTCTTACAGGCTTGGTAGAGTAATTTTAGGAAAAGCTTGTTGAATAGCTGATTTTCTAGGGACCAACTTTTGCGGTACGACGAATTTATTTTTAGGCTCAACTTTCTTAACCTTTTTTGTGGTTTTTTCTTGAATCTAAAAAAGTGTAGTTCAATTTGTTAGTGTTTGTAGGAATCTAAAACAATGTGAAACTAAATAAATTAGTGATCGAATAAATATTTACTAACTATATATGCATATATATTTCTGGAGGATTCAAAATCCGTTATTAGAAGGATACAAATCATGATATTTTCAAATTGCTTTACAAAACTAACTAACTAAATAACTAATTCTACCATGAAAAGAAAACCAATTCATGAAAATAAGTAATATTACAAGAACTAAATAGTCAAGCCTAATAATGAGGAAATATGTTATTACAAAATTTTTCATTTGCATTCACTTGTTAAATAACTAACTTACCACATACCTAAAATTGCGGTGCGACGGATTTATTTTTTGACTCAACTTTCTTAACTTTTTTTGTAGCTTTAACTTGAAAAAATGAGGTTCAGTTTGTTAAAGATTATATTAAGATAATCTTTTCATGCAGCCAGTAGGGATTGGATTATGGTGTAATATTTCAACCACACCATGAGTAGGGAAAGATAAATTGAGCACACAAGATGAGACATCTTCACCAAAAATATAACTTGCTCTGTTAGATTTTTCAGCACATCTAGTACCTGCTCATTATATGGATTTGTGTGTTTATTACATTGAGATTAAATTTTTGGAGTTACGTCAAATCCCTTGCCCTTACATGGGTAGAATACTCAGGAACATTAAATATGTTACCAAGTATGTCCATGCAACGAAGTTGTTTTTACAAAACTATCATCCAATTGTCCTTGGACTAATGCAGTCCATCCTCTTGCACGAGGTTCAGAATTCCTAGGAACTTGGACATGTGTTGTCCTTTTCTTTTTCCTTTCTTAAGACATGTAAGAGCTACATTTTTGTCTTATTAGCTACTGGCTTTTTGTAGGTTGATGTTAGGTCATTTTCAGCATGTGAGAGAGATATGTTGGGTCACTTTCAATGATGTTGGGTTGCTTTCAAAGATGTTGACCATAGACCCATCCTAGTATAATTTGTCCTCGTGCCTATTCTTTTGCCTTCTGACTTTATTTCAAAAGCTTTATTTATTCATTCTTTAATATTGTTTTGCCTTCACTTAATGAATAAAAGAAGTTTGTTTCAGTGAGGATGAGTATTTTGCAGATTTGAAGCTTCATCCTCTCGAATTCCAATCCTCCATATTTGAATCAGATTTTTCTCATTTTTGTCTTAATGATTAATAACTTTGTTTTTCTAAATGAGTTCACTCAAAAGCACAGATTAATCATTAACCACAATCATAATTTTTTTAAATAATTTTTTTATGATTAAAACCATTTGAGAGAGATTTTGTCTCCACAGCCTCCCCCATATTGTGATCAACAATTGAGGTAAAAAAATAGATATATTTTTTTTTTCGGACTGTGGCATTTTGGTCAAATACAAAAAAAAAGGAATATAAATAAATAAATAAATAAATCCGCAAAGTATGGCTGTGAAACATGAGAACTTCTAAAATGAAAAATTATATGTAGTAGGTATTTACTCGATACGATACTCGTACCATACTCCTTTTTTTTTTAATTATTTTATCGAGAGTGAAATTAATGATTTTCTTATGTATTAATAGAATATTATTTGTGATTAACCAAACACAATATATTACTTTTTAAACTCTTAATGTGATTTTGTATTGTGAATTACAAAATTTAATTCTTTTATTTAAATTATATAAAAATCATATTTTTCATTACACCCTTACTTAATTATTTTTTTTTTAAATACCATAAAATGTACCATACTGATACTGCATCTGGTACCCATGTTTCAATAAAATTTTGATAGTGAGAGTTAAGAAAATATCACTTGAATATAGTTTATTAATTTATTAAACTGTTATTTTTGTAGAATCATTTAGCAAGCTCTTAGGCATGTATTTGATTTTCCAAATAAATTCAATGAAATATCTTAGTTAATTGTCGCACATTAAGATATATATATTTCTAAATTTAATTAAACTAATTATATATTTGAATTATGTCTAAAAAATATTGAAATAATTTAATGAAAAATCAATTGAAAAATGTTTAGAAATCGATAAAAATAAATAAATTAAAAAAAAATCGTATGAAATAAATTGTTTGTGGAAACTTTTTATGTTTCAAATCTCAATGTATGACAAGTTAAAAAAAACATCTCACATGTTTGCATTTATCATGTACATAAAGATTGGAGGAATGTATAATCGGTACGAGATAATACGATAGCAAAATGAAAATATATATTTATTATAATTACAAAATTTGCTATTAACAAAATGAAAAATGATCTTCTTTTTCTTCATTTTAAAAATTAGAAAAGTGCTTTAAACTATTTTGCTTTTTTAGTCCCAAAATCAGAAAACAAAAACTAGTTTCCAAAAGTGTTATTTATAAAATGGTTAACCAAACAAATTTTTCTTTTTAAAATTTTTTAAAATGAAAAAATAGTTTTAGAAAAGACAATCAAACAGACCATTAGTGTGTGAATATATATATAATATAACACTTAATATTTATTAAAAATAATGTAGGGAAAATAGAGTTTTTTGTTGTGTGTATAAAAAGCATAAGTATATCAATTTAAAGTGTGTCTAGGTAATGTAAAAGATATTATTAAATTATAATTTTATTATAAGAATCAAATAAATAAAAAAATATGGTAGAAATGAATGCAAGTAATACTAAAATTGATACTCAACAAAACAAAGTCGCACTTTCTTTACCTTCCTTCACACATTGTTGAAGCTGTCATTTGTGTACAAAGGTAATGAAAATAATCTACATGTTTTCATTGGAGACATGTTTCTACAGTCTTTCATTCTTAAATCTGACTTCGGTTTTTGCCTATAATAACTTTGGTGTAACTTTGTATATCATAGTGATCCTGATGATAGATTTTTATCCCAGACCTGTTTTAACAAGGTTTGCATCTTTGTATTACATTTTTAAAATGAATCCGTTAATTATCTCACTATATAGGTTTACTTACTAAAGTACTTTATTTGCTTAAAATCCTGAAATTTCTTGCAGGACACCAGAAGAAGTGTTGGCTGCTAAAGGTGTCAAGCCGACATTATCTCCTAACCTTAATACCCTTGCGCTTAACATAGTGAAATTTTTTCTTCTTGGCATTGTCTCTATGCTCAGATTGGTCCAAAGGGTATTGAATTTGCGCGTTATTCACTTGATTATCATACCATTCGGAACTATTTATACGTAAATCGATTGTGGGGAAAGGAAAGGTATGTATAGCATAATTTTTGGCCAACCTCACTTTGATTCAAAAGTGTGATTTGTTTATAATATTGTTGAAACATAAACTCTTGCAGGGCTGATAGGCACATGCCTTCATATGCTATGAAAATTGTGGATCTCTACAATCAAAATGGTCAAATCGAAAAGATGCTCTCCGAAAAGTGATTCGAAATGGATTATATGTTCCAAATATGCATAGGTGTGACTTCAAAATATGCAAGTGAGGAATCTATCACATGTAATTAACTACTCTGTAATCAACTGAATTTATTGCAGTCGACAACGATTAAGATTTGTTCATAGGTAGTGAGTTAACTCCCAAGTTATAAAGAAAACTCAGTTATGACAAATTCTATGATTTAGGGGCTAATTGCAAAGGTGCTTATTTGCAAAAGATACACAGTTTAGTTCCTTAAACATAAAACTAGTAGGTTAACATTAATTAAATATTTTTGTAGAAATTATAAACATTCAAATATTGAAAATATTTAATTAAATGATCAACATTAATATCATAGAATAATATCTCACATTTAGAATGTTAACCTCTTCATCTGAAAACTCAGGCAGTATGTACAAATTAAACAAACCTGTAATATAAAAAGAAAAATATATAGAAACTTTGATTATTTGTAGAATGTGTTAGTGAATAAGGGTGGTACTGTGAGTAAATTTTAATGTAACAAAATCCAACTTGGATGAATTGCCTCTTCATTAGACCAATGCAATATCCATGCTTTAGCCCAAAGAAAAAGGGACAGAAATGTTAATATTCCAATTCTAATATGTTAAAAGTATCTCTGCATTGATCAGTTTAATCAAAATATCCCCACATCCATCTTTAATTTAGAGTGATTATGTAATATCTATCTAGCCAAACACATACATAAATGTCACTTTTAATGAGCACATGTAGGTTGACTATTGCTAATAGATTTAGGATATATATTAGAATCCAACTTTTAATTTATTGTTGTGTTCAATAAACTTCTTAGGCACTCAGACTAAGATCAAAATGAGTTAAAGCTTGAGAAACAGTTGGAAATTGCACAAACATAAATTTCTTCATACAGGTATTTTTGAATTTTTAAATGTGCAGAAAAACATTATAGACAGAAAAATAAAGATGTTTGAATATGCATCGATGGTTTCTCCCTGAAATGGTGGCATTTATTTGAAGGGATCTATTTTCGAATATCTGCTCTATCTCGACTTCTGTCTAATATTGCAGGTGGAGTTATAATTAAAAATTATTTGTTAATGCATTAATGTAATTTTTTCTTAAATACAACTAATGAATAATGTTAGCAACACATTTTTGCCAATACACTATATATAATAGAGCGACATACTTTTATCACACTTAATTACGTGAGTTCTATTCCTCGGTGGAATCCATTCCCAAAATGGTGGGATCCATATGAATTTTACTCGCTAATAAAGAGTGTGCTAGTACAAATGTGTTCGAGAGTGTTGTATGGACATTTTTTGCATGGTCATTGACAACTTAATTTCGTAACAAGTTGTCTTTTCTGAAACAATGTTAGGAAAAAATTGAAAATTGAACAAAGTGCAAATCAGAATTAGGAAGACATCCATATTGAGTAGAATGAAATACGTTTGAAAATGTTCACCTACAATGCTACATTTAATTTTTGGTGATTGAGATAGAGATACTAAAATTACATTCCACAAGTAGCTTTATTTTTAGCACAATTACTTTTGTATTGGTGTCCACACAATCTGGTTAAAAAGTTGTGTTCTTTAAATATATTACACCTCATTCTGATGGATTTTGATTTGATGTCATCTCTTCATTTCCTTCCATTTGTTAGTTATCCTAACTGAGTTTCAATAAAGATATCGGGGGTGTTTTAAAATAATATCTCATTATTATAAATATGACAGAAAGAAAATGTGCAGCATTGTAAAAGACCATCGTGATTTGCAGTCAACCATCGATGCTCTTCAAGAGGGTAATTAGACTTCAAGTTTAATTTATCACTGTGGTTTGGATTCACATAGATTTTAATATTTCATTTGAGGTTGTTGTAATTTTCTATTGACCTGCCGATGTGGACTATTAGTGGTAGGGCTAGGGCTTTTACAATTTACTTATATGATGCTTATGAAAGAAGGAAAATAACTGTCATTAAGAAGGGATGTTAAGTAGCAAGGGACATAGAAGATAGAAAAAAAGTGTGTAGGGAACATGTTCCTGGACATTATTTTTTTCCGACAAATGGTTGCATGTTCTTGGACACAAATTCTCATTGCTATATATTGTTTATACAACGGTGGAGCGTGGAAGATGAACACATTTTCGAAGTAAGATTAGATCTAGGTTCTTAGTGATGAATCATTTGAGAGAGTTTGATGAACAAGTTGCAATCCTTCATGTGATCTTCCTGGTTTTTATGCTTGTCTCTCTGATTTGACCTAAGATTGGACACATTTCTTCTTCGAAAACAATAGTTTTATCCCAGTTATAGTTTGACACTTTTATCTTGCTTTTTGCACTGATTTTTTCCTAGTTGTTCTTGCTCTCTGCCAGAATAGGTTTCTCTCGGTCATTTAGATACTAGTTTTGTTTGGCATTGAACAACTAGGAAAAAATCAGTTGTGATTTTCACTAGTTGTCTAAGTTGTCATTTGACATAATTTTTGTCTGAGTTGTGGTTTGTCGTTTTGTCTTAGTTGCGGTTTGCTCAGGTTTTATCTCAGCTTTGTTGTTGTTTAAGTCGTGGTTTGACATTATTGTCTGTGGTTTGGTATTAGTTTCGTGTCAGTAGTGGTTTTACTACAAAAAAAAAATATATCTATTGTGACACTCATATTTAATGTCTTCACTATAATTACTTTTAGCTACACGTTGAGTGTCACTAATTATGACATATACCTACTCTCACTAACGGTAGGTAAATGATTTAAGAAAATAAATTTGCTTCAGCCTTGTTATTTTTATTTAACTTCTCATTTCCCCCAATCCAAATTTGTATGTTTTTCATTTTTATTTTTACCGATTTGAGTACCTGAGTAAATTATTTACTACATATGGAAAAGTCGTGTTTATTATTTTATAAAATAAATTATTTTTTTTTAAAATTAATTTCCACTGTTATTTTATAGCTAGTTAAAAATACTCCACCCATACTGCATTTGTATAAAAAAAATTCTTTAAAAATGAGATTTATTCCATTTCACCTTACAACCCTTTCAACTCTTTCCCTCTCTCTCCTTCTATCTCTCAACCTCGTCTTCTCCGTTTCTCCTCCAAAGCCAACCATTCCTCCAATAACTCCGATGACGATTCTTTCGAGTTCTTCCCTTGGTCCGATTCCGACAGCGGTGCGCTCTTCTTCTTTCTTTTTCAGATTTTACCTGCTTTCTTGATTTTCTGCCACACGATTAGGATTAGGGTTCTTTTATCAAAGTTTAGCTCAAATTCAGTTTTATTCTGTTTGTCATATTTAAAGGATGAATTTGCAGGTACATCTTGTGGATTGTAGTTCAGGTTTCATAACTTTTAATTATGTTGAATTTTGTTGGAGTACTAGCCTCTAGAGGATTTTATTTTGTATATATATTTTTGATTAGATGAAACAACAAGTTTTTTTTATGAAACAAGATTTAGATTAGAGATTTTGTGAATGTGGATTCAATGCATCTGTTGTAATTCAAAGAATATCCTATATATTACTTTATTATCGGTTAGGATGATTTTATTTGAAAGTCTGCATTTTGGAGCAAATAAATGATTTGATTAATACCAAGATTTAGAGATTGTCTTCGCTTTTCATGTACAGGATATTTAATATGTGTTTGTGACTTCTCGCAGAATTTCAATGGCTTCCTGAGGATAGAGTTACATTGTTCACTACTGATGGACTGTTCCAGATCGGAGGCAAAATGGTTCCCCGCTGTGTGAGATCTTCAGATGTATGATCTTGTCATCCAATTTTATCTATTTTGCTTTCTGTTTAACTAAACAATTGAAACCTTAATTAGCTCAGTGATAGTATTTTGGTTATGTCTAGATTGTTGATCTGCATGTATCTTTTGGTGCATTGTAACTCTTATCTTTTGTCAAGAATCTACCACCCCAAAATCTTGACTTATTTTGTGGAGATCCAGCTGGAATTCTTATTGACATATATAATTAAGCTTTTTAAATTTCACACAAAGCTCTTTTGCATTTAACCAACGAATGCATCTGCATCCAAAACTTCTGCTGAAACTTAACTCTGTTGGGAAGGGTAAAAACCACATTACTGAAGATGCTTTGATACTGTGTTGAGAATTTAAAGCTGTTATTGGTGAAGGTCTGAGTTTGTAGTTCTATTACTTTTTACAACATACTTCTTATCATGATTGTAAGGTTTTTAATTCTATACTTGCTCCTTTTTGTGTGTTGCATGTTGTAACAAAGTTAGACTCTTTTTCCTTATTTATCCCTCATGTAGAATCAGCTTTTAAGCACATTGACACAGTATACAACTTTTGAATCTTTCTCATCTCTGAAGTCTGAATCATCTTCATGTTTAGAAGATCCATTTTTATTTCAATGTTAAAGATTCTTTTAGATTGGCTAAGCAGATTCTCATGTTTCACAGAAAGCAAGGGGAAATCCAAAACTGCTAAAAGATCTTCGAAGGTATCGAGAGAGTAACTACATGGACCCAATCAAGGCCTTTGTCTGGGTGCACTCTTTGTTATTGCAGCTACCAAATGTAAGTACCAATGCTTTTGACTAAACCTCCTTTATGATTTATCTTTTGCTGTCTTATAAATATGAATGTCCTCTTTTAAAGAAATTTATAGTTTCTCTTGTGGTGGATAATATAAAAGTACTATGAAATTTTTGTGAATTTCGTTTGGTTATTTGAAGCCAAGGTGTGTGTCAATTTTCTGCCTCAGATGCACATTCGATTATGAGTTTTGGTTTCGCTTATTAACCTGAAAAGTTAACTTTTTATTATTGCAAAGATACGGTTTTCAGGCTATATACAGAAGTAGAACCTGAGAAATAATTTGATAAAAGTCCATTTACCTTTTTCTAGCTCTTAAACATTTTTGTCTTCATTTATGTAGGTTTTGGGTTGGAGACTTGTGTGATGTTGAAGGTGAGATTCTATAAGGTTGTTGAAGTTGCAGGCCATTTCCCCAATATCCACATCGAACAACCAAATCAAAGTCAGAGCAGAACTATGGACTGCATCCATTGGTAAGCCTTAGACCCAATACAATTGTGCCCCTTACAATCAATTAATCAAATGATAGGATTGGATATATTATATATATATATATATATAAATGGTTTTATTGTAAATATTGAAACAACAAATGCTGATGTGAACTGTCAGATATCCTTGTTATTTTGACTTACATCCCTGATCTATAGTTTAACCATTTTTGATTGAGGTATTTATAGACAGATTGTTGAGTATATTTTATCATTTTTAGAAAATTACATATTAAGTATATCTTATTCAATTTGAGCAATATCTTATTTTCCTTTCGTTTAACTTTATACTTTGTCTTCATAAACTTTTGCCAACTCCCTCGTAATTTGTCTTCATAAACTTTATACTTTGACATCTGATGCATACAAGGAGGCAGTCCTTCAGGCAAAAGAACATATTAAAGCAGGAGATATTTTCCAGATTGTATTAAGTCAAAGATTTGAACGAAGAACATTCACTGATCCATTTGAAGTCTATAGAGCATTGAGAGTTGTGAATCCAAAGTCCATATATGACTTATTTGCAGGTTTATTTCTATATAACATATAAAATACTTCATTTGGTAAAGTTAATGTTCATCTCTTTTCATGTTTTGATGATGATCATGTTTTTTTGTAAACAGGCTAGGAGATGTATTCTGGTTACTTCTAGTCCAAAGATTCTTGCGGGTATTAAGAATGATTATGTTTCGTACATATTTAGATTAGATTTTTAAATTAATTGATACTTCTTACTTGGTCACTGAATGTTTATCACAAATCTTAATGGAAAAAATATTACGAATGAATAGTTATCATGATCTTGTCGTGACAGAAGAAGATTGTGAACCGTCCATTGGCTGGGACATGTAAAGGGGAAAGACTCTAGAAGAAGATGAAAAAGTTATCAATGCAGCTCCTGAAAGATGAAAAGCAATGTGCAGAGCATGTAATGCTGGTTGGATTTGGGACACAATGACATTGGGAAGGTTGTCATATACTTTCACTTTAACCCAGTTACATTATGTTCTTATGCAATAGTTTACGCTATTATTTGTATATTTAAGAATATTGCACTCTTAACAAAATAATGTTATGAGGTCTCAAAAAGTGGTTCTGTTAAAGTTGAGAAGCTTAGGAATGTGTGAAAGATATTCCCATGTCATGCACATAAGCTCAACGGTGATAATCTTTTCTTTTTAGATAAGAAAATATTTATCAAATAAATTCAGCATTAGTAATATTTAATTCCATGTAATATTAAAGGTTACGGGAGAGCTGCAAGACCATTTGACCTGCTGGGACTCCCTTCGCGCTTGCGTTGCCTGTTGGAACTGTCAGCGGAGCACCAAAGGGTCAATATATATATTTTACTGTCAATTTCAATCTATTAGCTTCTTCTTATACAATAACCGGGTAAATGCAGGTGAGGGCCATGCAATTAATCAACGATTGGAGGTGGCAATGCGAGGGCCTTAATAGCAGAGGATTGATACATTTCTTTCTCAGGCGACATGGACATTCCTCTAGCAATGAGGACAATAGTATTTCCAACTGGACAAGGTACGATACAATGTACTCATACAAAGACCTAAACCAACGGCGCGAGTGGATTGCGTACCTTCAAGCTGGTGCTAGTATAGTTGTTGACAGCGACCTACGGATGAGTTACCAAGAGTGTTCAAAAACCGTAGGAAAAGACTAATTCTTTATTTATATTTTCTAGGTTTTAGTGACAGACAATACCGTAGAAATAGACTAACTCTTTATTTATATTTTATTTAGTTTTTAGTGACAGTCATTGTTGTAGGTAGAAATCAAAACATGTAGTGATAATCCTCGGAACATGTAGTGACAGTTCTCAAAGTGTAGCAGGATGCCTCTTAAAGTTGATTTGGGTGTCACTCAAAGTGTATTTGGCTTCTACCTACAGTTTTTTAACTTTTAGTGAAACATTTGTGTGTCACGATAGGTCAATTTTTTTTGTAGTGTTTGGCACTCGTTTTCTCTCAGTTGAGTTGCTGTTTGACACCCTTTATTTCTCCCAATTGTAGTTTGGCCCCAACTTTTGTTGCAGCTGCAATTTGGTCTTAATTTAGTGAAAAATCAATTTAAAAATGTTTAGAAATCAATAAAAATAAATAAATTAACAAAAATCATGTGAAATAATTTGTTTTTGGGAAATTTTTATCTTTCAAAATCTCAATGTATGCCAAATTAAAAAAACATCTCACATAGTTGCATTTCTTATGTACATATATTGAAAATGTATAATCAGTAGAAGATATCGATAGCCAAAAATTAAATACATATATTTTATTTAATTAGATAAATTCCATAATAAAATAATTAGACATATATTATATATAATTTCATAATAAAATAAATGTTCGTCTTTTTTTTTTCATTTAAAAATGTAATAAATTAAAAGTGCTTTAAAACCATTTTGCTTTTTTAGTTTCCTAAAATCAAAAAACAAAACTAGTTAAAAGGTTATATAAATGTTAATCAACTAATTTTCTTTGTTTTTAAATTTTGTTTGAAAATTAAACAAAAATAGTTTAGAGAAGCAAAAAGCCATTAGATATACATTTAAAGATTTATACAATATCGTAAGGAAAAAACTGCTTTTTTTGTGTGTATAAAGAAGGCATAAGTAAATCATTTAAAGCGTGTCAGTGAAACTCAATGTAATATTTTAATTATAATTTAATCTATTATAAAATAAATAAATAAATATAATAGGAATTAATGCAGCTAATACTAAAATTGATACTCAACAAGACAAAGTCACACTTTCTTCACCTTCCTTCACCCCGAACAAAAGTCCTTATCTCAAAAATAACAATGTAAGAATAATGTCTACACAAGTCACACTTTCTTTACTTCAAAAAGAACAAAATAGTTGCTCTTGATTCAGAATCATTTCATAATCATTACACATATGCTCATTTTTATTCTTAACTGAAAAATGACACAAGTAGCCCTTGTTATTATTAGACCATACATTAACATGTGCTATATCAGAAAGAAGATATAATGTGTGATCACAGTTTTATACACAGTAGCTAGGTCAAGTATATGAAGTAATGGTATTCTATGAAAATAAGCCTATTTTCGCGGGCTGGAGAGGTATATCTATTGAATATTATAATTAATATGCATTTTAAAGTTAATATTTTACACTTTAGTATATTTATAATCATTGTAATACAATTTAAATATTAATTATAACCAAAATAGAATATATAACATATCTTAACAATTATAATTGATTAAATAGTATAAATATTTTGATTAGATCTATTAAATTAAATTATTTATAAATAACTAGATTTAATAAGAAAACTGAAAAATTTAATACGATAAGAAAATTTTATTTTATACGCTATTTTAGTACTTATTCTTGTAGCCACCTGTTATTTTCTTGTTTTGTTCATGCCTGAACGAAACCTCTTAATGGTCGTTTTTGTTAACCCACCACTCTCAAAATCTTATTTCTATTTAGCAATGAATATAAATGGATAAGTTGAACACATTAAAAAAATAAAGGGATTTAAAAAAAATTATTTGAGATTAAATTTGTCAATGTCGCGAGATCATGTTGATAATCGAAAAAATTAATTATATCAACGGTTGCAAAGAATCATATAGTCAAAAAATTAAAATTTTAAAAATTCAATTTATAACTCATATTAAAATTCGTTTTAGGCCTCTAAATGTACTAGATCGGATTTGATTAGAAATATATAAGAGATAAATTTAATAAACAATCTAAACATAATTTTCACTAAATTACATAAATACTAAAAAATAACAAAATACATAAAATTAAATGTGTATTTGTAAAAAAGTTAAATGGATAATCTTCTTAATAATTACAATTAAATTTTGTCACCCGCACAATTTTTATCAATGTAGCATCGATTATCGTTTTTTAAATTGTTTCATCAAATTAATACTATGAATGTGTTACTCTCAAAGTATTTTTTAATGTCATCAATTAAATTTATTACAATAAATTAATAAATTACGATTATTATAGAATTAAATTTGTAATTGGATTGAATCATAAATTTATTAATCTTTTCTATAATTTAAGCATAGTATATATTAGTCGACACCTATATTTGATATACTTAAAATTTTTGGTCCAAAAATAAGTTTAAATATAATTAATTAATTGATTAGGCTTAATACGTGCCATTTTGTTATGAGAGCACGTGATATTTTCATCTTTGAGAGTAATGATGTTTTATTTATGAGAATCAAATAAATAATAAAATAGTTTGAATTAATGCAAGTAAAACACACTAAAATTGATAATTTTACAAAACCACAAGTCATGCTCTCTCTATTTTCTTCACACACGATGAAAAAATGTAAGTAGCCGCTGAGTTCTTTATAGTATAACAATCATCTTAATCATCACCCATATATCATTTTAATTCTTAATTGGAAATGGTCAAACAAATAACTTTTGTACTTGTTATTTTGACGAGCTCTAACATATCTTAATGTGTTCACCAGTGCATTAACTTTGTTAGATCGTCGATATTAGATTGATTCTATACCTCCAATTTATAAGCAAGACATGGCAAATCTATTATTATAATTAAAACAGACTCCCGACTCCAATCATCTGCCACATCATCATATTTTGGTCACATTCATCATTCATTTCATCCATCAGCAAAAAGCTTGAGTGTACCCTATTGAGAGTATCTCTCCTCTTTTAACAAACAACTCCTCTTCCTTTAACAATTTCTTTAATACCTCCAAAATCTATTTCTTTA
Organism: Cicer reticulatum; assembly: GCA_002896235.1. Classification (NCBI taxonomy): domain Eukaryota; kingdom Viridiplantae; phylum Streptophyta; class Magnoliopsida; order Fabales; family Fabaceae; genus Cicer; species Cicer reticulatum. The sequence continues at coordinate 14,805 of PGWS01032461.1, forward strand.
ATAT
>PGWS01032469.1:0-22977 GCA_002896235.1 Cicer reticulatum
TATTATTAGTCGTTAAATTCAATAAAAAAACCACCTAATCACTCGTAAATATCGACATAAATGTTCTTTATTTAATCTTCTTTTCTGAACAATTATATTATTTCACTTATGGTGAGTAATGATTTTATACGTTAAAAATTAAATTACTCATTAATGTCAATCCATTTTTTTAGTAACATTTTATAAAATAAAAATATATATTCTATTTGACAGAAAATACATAAATTTATTAAAAATAATCATAAAATACGAATATCTGAAAAATTATTAAAAAAGTGTTTCAATTATTAAAATCTATCATCTATTATATATATTTAAAATAGACTCCGATGCCACAACAACTTATTTTTTTTTACAAACTTTTGATGAAATATATTCAACAATTTTTTTTTACAACAACTTCTCGTGCTCGCAATAAAAATATCATAATAATAAAACAAATAAATTTAGACTACGCTACAATATAATTCAACATTAACATTTTTTTGAAATAAAAAATATTAAAATATTAAATCATATTTATAAATTTTTTACATCTTTATTTTTGGGTTTGTATTTTTTATATTTTATTTCGTCAAATAAATACAATACCATTATATGTTTTGATAAAATAATTAACAATCAAAGTACAATGATTCAAACTATTATCCTATATAATAAGTTATCATACGAATTTTACAAAATATTTTAAAAATTAAATTAGATGAGTGTGATAAACATGATTTTCCCTATTTTAATTTTCCTAATCATATTCAATTATACAAAATTAATAAAGTATATTTATAAGATAACTATATTTTAATACATAAAAATTACTTATAATAATTAATTGAATATATGCGCAGCGCGCGGGTCGTAATCTTAGTTTTAATTATATTAGAGTGTTTAGGGTTCAAGTTTAAAAAAAAAAAGGTTATTTTTAAATTTTAAAAAAAATTAATTTTATTTAGGTTAATATAATTTAATAAGTTATAATTATTTAATTTATATTTCACGAGTTTTGTCGGCTACTATTTTAAAATGCAAATTGTATTTGTTTGGGATGTTAAACCTAAATAATAATTACGAGAATTAAAATAAAAAAAATGTTATTAATTGGAAAGAATATTTTAACCTTATAAAATACAGTATTATTAAAAAAATTACAAAGTCACATTATTAACTTAATTAATGGAAATTTATTACAAATATCATTGTTTATAACATGTTCAGTCATAGGTTATTCATGTTTTCAACTTCCTAATCATCAATCTTCATCTACCCAACAACTTTTCAATCTCTATAAAACAATTCCAAAACCATCTTTCAAACCCAAAATTGTTATATTTAATCAAAAAAAATCATTTTCCTTCCCTTGTAGTAGAAAATAAAATTTGCAATAAATATGAGATGAACAACTCAAACTTAGAGAATAAATCAAAAGAAGATATATTTGAGAATTAATCCAAATGCACAAAGTAGAAGGGCACCACTGTAGCAACAAATGTACAACTTTAGTACGACACGGGATCGCGCACAAATAATGACGTCAGAGATGTAGCAACAAATGTAACAAACTTAGTACGACACGGGATCGCGCACAATAAATTGACGTCAGAGAAAGACGCCGTCGCCGAAAGAGAAGTGGAAAGTATAGGGAGAAATCAATTTGGGTTAGAAGGCTTTGACATCATAGTCTTCCTTAATTTGGGGTTTAGAATTCTGACATTCTAATATTCCTTCAGTTTGAGAGTTAGTGTTATTGAAGTCTTTGTTGAAGAGGAGGAAGAGTGGACCATAAGGAATGAAAAGAGAGAAAAAAAAAAAAAGAAGAATGGAGAACAAAGTATAGTCGAAGGGCTACCATGCTCAGATGTATTTTTTGGTTGAGTTTTTTGAAGATTGGTTGCTCGAAATAGGAAATTTTTTGGATTTTTAAGTTGAAGATGAGTTATATAGTTGTTAGTTTATTTATTATTAATTAATAATAATCAAAATTAATTTAATTAATATTTATTAATTAAGTGTATTCGATCAATTAATATGTGCTACGTCACTCAAATTAATCACTTTAATATTTTTAATTAAAAAATCATATTATGGATTTTCTTATAAATATTTTAGAATTTATAAGGGTTTTATCAAAAAAAAATATTACATGGACAATAATTAAAATGAAACATATTGGTGGAAACCAAAAATATATTTAAAACAAAAAAAAATTATATCATTCACTTCACTTAACAAACCATTATATGTTTTTTTTGTGTACGAGAGACTATGAGGTGTTCCTCAAGAGTTCTTAATTGATTTTGAATCTATTTATTATTTGATAATAAATATCATTTTAAGAACACACCACTCAAAAAAATTACAAGAAAGCAACATCAATCTTTTATGTTCTCTTATTTGAGATAAAAAAAAACTAATGACATACATGAATTGAAAGACAATGCATGAAGATGCAAAGTGCTTATTCATGAAGCAATGTTTATGAGTATAAGTTCTAACTAGTCTAAAAAATTTGTTCACATGAATGATATGAATCCCAAATGGCAACTGAATGAATTCTTTTTTGGTTATGCAAGAGGTAATGCAAATTTAGTGTCATTTTTTTGTTATTATTTCAAATTTTAATTAGGATGAAAAAATGACTTTTTTTTTTTTTAAGATAAAAATATGTGCAGGCATGTTAAATTTACGCATGAAGAAGATAGAATAAGAGATATATAAATGCATAATGATGAGATTATTTTTGAATTTTTTAGGACATGCGTGAGATGCAAGGTAAGATTTATGGGTGTCGAATGTAAATTAAACACTTATATAAAATGGATTAAATATACTATTATTATCACTATATGACAATAATGATAAAATGTTATAATTAAATATACATTATTATCTTTAAAATTTAATTTAACTGATAAATATTTTACTATTTATTTAAGATTGAAAATATACTATTACTTATTTTAGAATTATTTTAATTTGATCGATAAAATTATACATAAATGTTTAATTTAATTTGAAAATAAAATTATTGACACTAAAATAGCTAAAAAATGATAAAAGTATATTAAAAAAATATAATGAAAAATTAAGAAAAAAATATCAATTTTTGATAACACGGATTTGCAATCGCAATGAGAGCTGCTAGTGTTGGCATCGAGCATTTATTAACATAACTATCTTGACAATATACGTGGTTTTCTTTATTTCATTATCTCCACTAACTCGGCTAAAATTCACAATATTTAGTGACCAAATACCCCATTTTAGATTTTTATCCAATAGTATAATTGATGTTAACAAATCAATTTTGAGCTATTAGCTTTATACTTTTTTTCAAAATAATAAATACAAAAATAAAAATAAATACAAAATTCAAATGAGGAAAAAGTTTTGAATAGTTTTTCAAAACATCTTCGTACTAATTATTTAAAAAAGGTAAAATATTCATTATCTAAATTAAAAAAAACTTTAAAAGTCAATATTAATTATTGAAACATTTAATATTTCTTTTTATTTACAAAGTTCACCTTAATATACTTCAAAAAAATTAAATAAAATAAAACTACAAATAAATAGTCTTTTTAATTAAAAAACAATTATAGCAATTATTGGGTTAGTTAGAGTTATTTTAAATTTTTTGAAGTCTAGTTTTTTTTATATATTTTAATGTAATTAAACGTGTAATTGGTGTGTTAAAAAATTTCATAAACATTTAAGAGTAATAAAAAGCTAATATATGTATTTATAAATGGCATTTAAATATCATTAATCAAAAATTAGAAAATATGAATAGAACAAAAATACAATATTTACAGTTTATTAAATTTAAATATTTATTGTTGATTGTTCATTATTTATTTTATATATTTATTCTAATTATTTCTTTTATATTTTCCTAAAATCCAACTACAAATTTAAAATTTAGGTGTTCTAATTCTAATTTTTGTTTTTCAATGTAACACGCTATCATTAGTGATCTCAGCCAATACTATCAACATTAATCAACATCGACCACCACTCTTAACCATACTCCATTGCTTCAACCACCTCCTTCAATAACTCCTACCCTTTGTGATCTCCATTGGCCACCACTCCAACCGGTGGCCACCATTGTCCCAATCACTACTTAAGACGTTAATCACTTTATGTGTCCACCCATTATTATTAAAATAAATAAATTTATAACTTTTAATAAATTATTTTTAATTTTTAAAATAATACTTTTTAAAAAATATAAGCAAAGACTGTTTAGTCCTCGAAAAGAAATGTGACCTAATTTAATTGTTGAAACAAAAAATAAAGATGAATTTGGTAGTCCTTAAGAGAAAATTAAATTGAAATAATTTTTAAATACAATAAATATAAATGAAAACATTTTTACTAAATAAATAAATTATAACTTTTAATAAATTATTTATATTTAAAATATATTACTTTTTTAAAAAACATAAGCAAAGACTTTGTTTAGTCCTATTGAAAGAAATGTGACACCTAATTTAATGTAGTTGAGAAAAAAATAAATACATTTTTAGTCCTTTAGAAAATTAAATATGAACAATTTATATCTTTTCAATTTAGTCTTTATTTGTTTAACTTTGTTTGGATGATGAAAAAAAACTAAATAAAAAAAAGGAAATAAAAAAGAAAATAAGTTATTATTAAATATATATTTAAGAGAAAATGAAAGAATAAAAATAGAAAAACAAATATTTTGGTATATTTATAATAAAAGAAGAGCCGAGAGAAAATTAAAATAATAAAATAAATTAAAACTTAAAATTAAAACTTATTACTAAATATGAATTATTAAAATAAAATTATTTTAAAAATTTAAAATTACAAATATTGATTAAGATAATAATTTTTTTATTTAGCTAGTTTATTTTATTAAAAATTATTTTAAATTTTAAAATATAAAAATTATTTATATACATTATTAAAATTATAATAAAAAATTATAAAAAATAAAAATTAATTAGTTACTATTAATGATATCAAAAGTAAAGAAAAAAATTAAGTTCATAAACTACTTAAAATTTAATTTATTAATAAATATTTTTAAGTTCTAAATAATTATTATCAACACAAATTTATTACTTATAAACTATAAACTTGTTTTTGTGTTTTATCCGTAAATTAATTACGGGATATTACAAAAAACCAATCATAAATGTGTGTTTAGATAAGATTATATTGCTTTTCAAAAAAAAGCTCTATCGTTATTATATTATTCGAGAAAATTTAGCTCTGGATTAATGGCAAAGTCAAGAATTTTTTAGCTACCCCTAACAAATAGGGCAACCTTTTAGTGATCCTTTCTCCCTTTTATACGATTGCGAAAGTGCAATTGGCGAGCAAATTCGAATAGTAGATACAAGATATTTATAACAAAAATATAAAGAGACAATGTATTGAACATGATAAATATAAAATTAAAAAGAAAACAACGAAAAAAATTCTTAACTCTATCTAGAGGAAATGCCATTATTTTTCCTCAAATTTTTATCTTTATTGAACATTGTATATATGTATTGTTTTTAGTTACTTATTTTTAAAATTGTTTTTTAATTAACTGAACAAAATTGGATATATAAATGTTTAATTTAATTTAAAAATACAAGTTATTATATCAAAAATATTAATAAGTGGTTAAAAATAATTAGTGCGAAAATTAATGTGAAAAGTATCAATCAATTGACAACGACGGATTTGCAAGCGCCAATGAGAGCTTATGGTGGCATTGAGCATTTGTTATTAAGATAATCTATGTTTGGCAAAATATACGTAGTTTCTGCGGATTTGTATAGTATCACTAATTCAGCTGAAATGTCAACAAGTATTATGAGGGCTAGTTTTAGGTTCCTCATTTGGAATTATGTTAAAAAAGAAGATGTGAGTGTGGGATAATATGAAGTAAAAAAAACTATAAAAGTTTCACAAATGATAAAAATATTTGGATAGTTTTGTCTCGAAATCATTCTTCCTAATCTAGTTATGTTAAAAAAGTTATAATTCTTTATTACATTTCAAAAACACAAATATATTGCTAATGTGTTTAACAAAATTCTCTAAATGTATGGAAATAATATGCTTTTAATAATTTGAACAAATGGACTCTTAACTACAGTTTATAAAAGAATTAATTAAAAAATAACTAGAATAAGATATATAGTCTTTATTTAATTATAAAACGATGATAGGGTTATTGTGTTAATTAGAGTTATTTTAAGTTTGTTCGTTTTTAATATTTTTTGAAGTGTAGATTTTTATAATTGTAATTAAATGAAAACATGTTAAATTGATGTGTTAAAAAATTTAATTATCGATCGATGGCAACCTAAAAAAAAACACTAAGACTTAATAAAATAAAACAATATGCGTATTTATAAAATATCATAAATATCATTAATGAAAACGTAGAAAATTAAAATAAAAAAAATATATTTTGTTTATTAAATTTAAAATTTATTTTGATTGAACTTTATTATTTATAATTCTTTTTTGTATTTGCACAATTTTTTATATTCTTAATGAAATCATATTTATATTTTTTTGATTTTCTCTTAGCAACATTTATTTCATTGTATAAATACACATATTTTTTTCTAATATTTTTTTTCATTTTCTCTATAATCAATCTATTTTCTTTTCTTTTTCTCTCACTTTTCATTTTCCTTTCTTTCTTCAAATTTCTTAGTCATAAAAAAATAAAGATTAAATTATTCCAGTTTAATTTTTTTAAGAACTAAAAATTATCTTTATTTTTTTTAAGAACTACATTGGGTTTTACAGTTCTTGTTATGGACTAAATGAGTATTACTTATATTTTAAAAGTATATATTATTTTAAAAAATAAAAATAACTTATTAATTTATAATTTCTATTAATAATAAATGATTGGAAGTGGTGGTTGTCGGATATGGGACGAAGGACTCCCAACTTAGTGATTTACAACAGTGGTGGTGATAATGGTTGGAAGGATATAAGAGTTGTGGTGATGGTTAGAGTGGTAGTCAACACTGTTTTATATTGTGTTCGAAACAATGATTAATTGTGTAAAGAGTGGTGGTTAATGTTGGTGGTGTTCTACAGTGGTTAGCATTTATTGAAGTATTGGCTTATGGTCAATAATAATGATGTGTTACACTGAAAACAATTACTTGAACAAACTATATTTTTCAAAATTAATTCTAAAAAAAAAGTACAACCATTTAAAAAATACTCTAATATTTTTTTATCATAATGACAAAATTTATTATCTATAAGTCATAAATTCGTTTTTCGATCTTATCTATTGAAATAAAATTAGTTGCGGGATACTGTAAAAACCAATCCCAAATGTATTGTAAGATAAGATTATATTGCCTTCAAAAAAGCTCTATCATTATTATTATTCGAGAAATTTTAGCTGATTTATTGGCAAAGTCAAGAATTTTCTTCAGCTTACCTTTTTAAGCTAACAAATAGGCAACCTTGTTAGTTGAGCTTTCTCCTTTTGTTATACGATGCGGTATTTAAAAAATAAAAGCCAACTCTAATATATTGCAAAATTAAATCGATAAATAAAAATAAAAATACACTAAAAATGTTAAATATATAAACGGGAACACATATTATATTTCCCTTCCAATTTTATCTTTATATGCTTATTCCTATTTTATCTAGTAGTTTTATAATTTTTTATTTCATTGAAATTTGAATTTTAATTATCTAGTACATTGATCTAATAGGATATTAAATTTGTTTATTATAAACATTTTTTCTTTATGTTAGCTCTTACTAAAACTAATTATTTTAATTTTGTCGTTATTAAATTATGAAAGTTTAAATTTTTTATAAGTACAATATTACCATTTTATATTAAAATCATATAAAAAATTTAATAAAATCACCTAATATTTATATCATAATAATAACTGTAGCACACACTTTGAAACCAAGTTGTCTCTTTGCCATGTTTAACTTTACGTCTCGTGATATAACAAAAGGTCGACCGCAAAACTATCAAATTTCGTTAGTTTTTTTTTAAAAAAAATATAACATTTTCGTTAATTTTATTTTTATTTTTATTAGGCCATCATTTTCGGTTAGTTAAATCATTGCATTTGATTAAAATATGTATAGGTGGTACAAAAAGGATTCATAAATTAGTTACTCGACTTCATCCATAATACAAAACAAAAGTTAGTAATACTTTTGTCCTACAATTATATATAAGATAGTGTTTGTTGTAGAGAATAAAATGTTCCCTGTCTATAAAAAGAAATTCAATATTGACAAAATGCAATCATGTACTTTTGTCATAAGAGATGGTGGTCCTAACTAAATAAAATAATTAAAAGAGATGAGATTATTTATTCTCTTGTTGACAATTTATGTCATACAACAAAATAAAAACAATTGGTATACGGCTTTAGAAAGATATGTACATGTATTAGACATTTGATTAAAAAAACTAATTTTTCGTAATCTCTTACTATAATAAAATGGTCCTACATTTAGATTTAATGACGGAGGTGCAAACATATATAGTAATTACATCAACCAAAGTATATACAGTAAATATGGTCAACACAATATGAGGATTTGAGTGTTGGTTCTTATACATGTCCATTATGCTCCATTCATTGTAAAGTTTGTTAACAACATTTGTTCTTGTGAAAAACTTATAATTTGATTGAATTAAAGGGAAAAAATGGTTAAATTATTGGATGTTAAAGCACAATAGAGAGTACAATAGCCTATTGTGTTGATGATAGTGGTACCAGTCATATATGCAGTGTGAATGTCATGTTTAAGATCGGTAGCAAATGACGGACAAATTTAAGTGTTGTTCTTGTTGCCCTACCGCTTACGTCATTTCTTTCTGCCATCACTTGCATTGCTCTTTCTTTTGAAGGTTTATGTCTCTATTTTGTGGTACTAAAAGTGGTGTTCTTTATACATAAAAAAATCCTATATGTTTGGTCATAGTACTATAATAAACCAACAAACAGTGTAAATAATTACTTTCCTTTATAAAGAAAATTATCATCAAAAATTGAAAGTATTGATATTCTATCTTTTACCATTATATTTCATTAAAAAATATATATATTATCTATATGATATCAAATAATATTTATGTTCTAACAAAAGATTACTGTCGCTTGTATGCTTCTTGGAATTTGGTGAATTTAGCTTTGTTTATTGTATTTGTCTATGCACATCTTATTTGTTGCTTAACCTTTTAATGATTAATATATCATTTTAATTTTCCACACAGAAAAGCATGTGTAATCCACTCAAAAAATTTTAGAGGAAAAAAACTGAAAAATATATTATTTATCATAACGAATTCAAAATCATCTTTTACAGTTTGTAAAAAAACAATAGTTTAATATTTTAGAGAGATTAAAATTAAAATAAATTTTTACATAGATCAATACCAAACTTTAATAATTTTTGAAGACTAAAAACATTCCTAATTTTTGTTGAAAGAATGATATATAACCTAATATAAATAACTAAATTACCTATAAAAAATTGTGAATATCTACTAGAAGTAAAAGATGTATTTTTTACTAGATTTAAAATCGAAGTTATCTCATTCTCCGGTGTAAAAAACAATAAATTCAAAATTTTAACAGAAGAAAATTTTTACAAGGATCAAAACCAAAATTAAAAAAAAAAATTGTTTCCTATGTGGAGACATAACATAAATACATAATGTAGTAAAACCAATGCACACACAAAATGAGTGACATTATTGAAGGAGAAAAATTGAATTTATCTTACTCGTTCCATTGAATTATGGAAAGTAATGAATAATATATGCAAATCTTATTGGGATGTTTAATCTGCAGGAATAGTCTGCGAAACCTGAGTGGAAAGGTGATGTTCCAAGCTTTTCTTTGTGGGTTATTTGGGTAAAATTACTACTACACTAAATAGCTGATTTTAAGACAGTAATTTAAGCAATAATATTTAGTGAAATGATTAAAATTGAAAATAATTTCAGGGGATCCTTGCAACAAAACCTGTATCTGAAATCTTTGGCTTTGGTACCAGCAACATATACTACAACCATGTTAAACCTCATCCCTGCAACTACCTACGTTATTGCTGTCTCTCTTAGAATGGAGAAGCCAAATCTTGGAACATTAGGTGGCAAGGCCAAATTGATAGGAACATTTGGTGGAATTGGTGGTGCCATGATCCTCACTCTTTATTGAAGGCAAGAGGTTATTTAACTGGTCATGCACATTGACTTATTGCAACGATAATAAGACATTACCACTACATGATTCCTCTACTGCCTTCATGTTTTGGGTTTCATGCTAGCTTTCTCACTTCTCTCTCTTTTCTCATTGTGGTTATAACATCAGGTACACTACGTTTATATTTTATTACATTTACTCTTTGTTACTAACTATTCAATTTTAAACTTACTTTGTTGTTTATAATTATGGATAAGCACAGTCAAAGATGTGTTCAGAATTTTCCGTGGCATTATTCAATCGCGGCTTTAACCTCAATAATGCTGCAATTCAATCTATTGTATTTGTTCTTTGTACGGAGAGAGATTGGAACCAATGGAAACTTGATTGGATTGGGTTTTTAACCTCAGTTTTATCGGTACATTGTTGATTATGTTTTGCTGCTTTTATTTATATTGGTAACTAATTTCTACACAACATTACATGTCATGTTTAGTGATTTTGGTCTCTAATTTTGTTTTGATGAGGTGTATTTTCCTCTGGGCGTGCTTTATTCTAATAGCTTGGTGTGTGCGTTTGAGAAGGAACCTTTGTTTGTGTCTGCTTTTAATCCTCAATGCTTGTGCTTGTGGTTCTTATTAGCATCATTCATATTGGATGAGTATATTACAATTGGAAGCGGTAAAACTAATTATTAGGTTTATTATATTCAACCTCATTTGAGACTTTATCTTTACCTTTGAATATGCATTTTCAAGTTTCATAATTGGACCCTAATATATTTATGGTTTGTGTATTCATAATGTTGCAGTCAATAATAGGGTGTGTTGATTGTGTGTGGATTGTATTGATATTATGGTAAAAGCAGAGAAGCAAGGGATGTAGATATATGACGGGAATGAGATAAACTATCTACAAAAGACTCTGTTCAATGCGATTTCTAATCACATTGCGAATCATCTTGACTTGATCCAAACGACATACAAAGAATATTGCATGTTCGCTCATAATGTATCATTAGATGGCAACACTACTTGAGAAATTCAAAAATTACATATTTAAGGATACCAATTCATGTGATTAAAATGTCTACTCTCACATTTGATATTATTAAATAACAATAATGATATATATATATATATATATATATATATATATATATATATATATATATATATTATTATAATATATATTTCCTTCTTTTTACTAGGCTGTTTTATTGGTATATATTTTCTTAGAGTAGTGATGTTTAATAAGGATTAAGGGAACAAAGAGAAACATGAATAAATATAAAGAATTTAATTAATTAGCAATTTGATAGTTATACATAAAAGAGAGTCGGTAGTTACAAATTCTTTAAAGTCAGATAGTTGTCACTTATTAATTTTTTTTTGCAAACATTTCTTGTAATAATAGGTATTTTTCATTTTCTTATTGAAGTTACCAACAAATTGATGATAAACAAGAATTATATGATTTAGTGTGTTTGAGAGTTTGAGAAAAAAGAAACAGAAGCTTGAAATATAAAGGGAGGAAAGAATCAGGGGGTAGTCCCCCACTTTGCATGATGTGTTTTTTATATTGTGGGTTAATTTCAAGTGTTATATTAATGTCCTACAAATTGAAAGCCCAATGATTCTCGCTGATGGATAAACTTTAATGTTGACATTGTTATTTAAAAAAAATCATACTAATATGGTCTGCTTGCTATCAGACAATAAAATATTTATAAAATCGATCCAAATTCAAAATCTCAGAATTTTAACTAACTTTTGTAATTATCAAGATATTATAATTTGTCTTGTGTGTTGCACAATAAGTTACCCAGCAGGCAGACCAAACATAGTGCAACCCTTTGAAGCTTAATAAAAGGCAAACTTAATTGCTTTAATATGATCTTTATATTATGCAATAGGTTATCCAATGGGCGGATAACCTTTTATTGTATTAAGTATATTAAAGATACTGAAAAGGAATTAACAATTTATAAAAATTAAACAAATGAAAGAAGTAAAATGCATAAAAAGTATAGCACAAACTTGAAGCTAATTTTAAATGAAGGAAAAACTATATAAAAGTATTCTTCTAATGATAAGTGGTGAATATTATGTAAAGTGGTAGCAAATGATGGATCAAATTTAAGTATTCTTGTTGCCTATCGATTCATCTTTTCTACTGCTTCATTGTTCCATTTGATGTCCTCTTTGAAAGGTTGTTACTGTACTTTACTTTTATACATTTTAGTCACGAAAAATAATTTTCTATAGTAAAAACTAATTATGTATACAATTTTATTGCCATGTTTCACCAGAAAAGCGATAATAGCATTACTAGCAAGCTTTTCTTTGCGGGTTATATTGGTAAATTTCTAAGACACTATTGTTCACTTTCTTTAACTCATTTTGTTTTATAGCATGAGACAAATGTAGTATTTTTCAGGCGGATCCTTATAACAAAACCTATGCATAATTCTTTGACTTTGGTATCAGCAACATATATTTCAGCTGTGTTAAACTTCATCCCCGCCATTACCTACATCATGGTTGTGTCTCTAAGCCTCTAAGGTATGACCTATAATCTTGGATTCCACCCTGTGTGGTCCAACACTTCTTTTAAGACTTTTTTAAGTTAAAATTTACTTCATTTATATCAAATTATAAGATTTCCTTTTACTTGTTTTTTGTCATCTGATATAAGACATTTTCCAAAATTCAATATACATTAATTATTCAAAGCATTGGATTTAGAATAAATTATCAAAATCAATGTAAAAGCTTTGGTTCATAACATGAGCCTTCAAAGTGTTTCCCTCTCTTATTATATTATGAGTCTCCCTTGGACCGGTATTGATCCCTCTGCCGTTGTTATTGAATTTCAATTTGATTTTGATTCAATTGTTGAGATTGTTTTTTAAATAACAAATGTTAATAATTATTGTAGTCGTTAATTTTGTTAAATAGAAGAGTTAAATTCAGAAGTTTTTTATTATTCCAATTCTTTTAAATTACCAAATCTTCTTATAACTCTCAACCGTTGAGATATATTCCCTTGTTTTTGCAGAATGGAGAAACCAAATCTTGGAAGATTGGCTGGAAAGGCCAAGCTGCTAGGAACTTTAACTGGAATTAGTGGTGCCATGTTCCTCACTCTATATGATGGCAAGAAATTATTTAAATGTTCAATGCACATTGACTTATTGCAACAATATAAGACATTCCCGCTACATGATTCCCACGCTGGATCTCGCGCGTGGGGCCTCACTCTGGCTTTGGCCACTTCATTAAATTTCTCATTGTCGTATATAATTCAGGTGCGATAGTTTTCTTCATTTTCAGACAAAATATATCATGCATTCTTTGACTTAATTTCATTTTTACTATTTCCTCTTTTATTTGATTTAAAGTAATAATTTGATCATTTATATCTTAGAAAAATTTTTAAATAAAATTCGTAAAATTGATTACCAATTTTAAGAACATTCATATATTCATCAAATTTATAACTTAAATATTCAAATAAACTCATTTTCATTCTTTATTTGATGAATTTGATGTTGGTTGAGATGGAAATATGAGTTTATTTGAATATTAGAATTATAAGTTTGATGAAAATTTATATTTATGTTGAAGATTGTACATTAATTTTCATGAGTTTTATTTTATATTTTGATGTTGAATTTCTTGAATGTTCAATAAAAAAATATAACATTATTAATTTTTAAAATAATTATTATTTAAAATTAAATAAAAAATTTGGTCATGAAGTAAGCAAAAATCTGATTAAAAATTGTTTTAGTCATATTTCAAACTCAAATGTATGTGTATTGTACACCCTAACTGAAGATCATTGCTTGTGCATGTATATTGTGAAGTTTACTAGGAGGTGTGTTGATTGTGTGCGGATTATACATGTTATTATGGGGGGAAAGCAAAGAAGCAAAGAAAGTGGAGAGTGAGAATGAGTCTGCAAAAGACCCTCTCAAATGTGATTCAATACATATTTCCAACTCATCTTTGTGTAGCAGTGAAAATCACAACGAGAAGAACGCTGCAAATGTTGCTCCTGATACATCGTCAATTCTTAACAATACTTTAGGCTAAGTTTAACAATTGAATATTTGAGGATAACTACTTATTTCATTAGTTTATATTAAGTTAATCAACTTATACAAGTATAACTAATTACATAGTTTTAATTTACTTTCAAAAAATTCAAAATTACCTCAAGTTGCACAAACTAAATTAGTTTTTATGTAAATGTTACAAACATACACCCCAACAAAAATGTAAGTGAAGATGCAAAGATACAAAACCAAAAACATTGATTAACAAAAAAGAAAAGAAAAAAACTTGCCAACCAAAGTGATCAAGACAGTTTGTTTGGCCATTTTAGAGGCAAACAGCTGGAACATAATTCACGAGGACATCTAAATTATTATCATATCATTTTTGTATATTTCCCCAACCTTTAACAATGTTACATAAATATAACAAAGTCTCTTAAAAGTTTAAAAAACTGTTATTTTCAACACAATTCCTTATTTTTTGATTAAACGTGGTAGATATAGTATTTATTATGTGTACAAGTAATTAGGAGTTAGTGATGATTAAATGAAGATAAGTATGTTACCTACCTTGAAGGCACCAATGTGTCATCATACATTAATTTTATCATAATTTTTACACTATCATTCAAAATTATAATTCTCTTTAAATTTTTTTTCTATAACATTGATAGTGTTATTCTCTTTCTTTCTTTTGGGGAGATTAATAGAGACGTCGGCAGAGAGTTACACATCCCAAACAGAAAGGATTGTTGTTTACACGAGTATCATTTGCTTATATAGTTGTTGGAATTCAATTGCAATTTCTTTTTTTCGGCTTTATTTGCTCTTCCATTCTTCATCCTCAGACATGGCCACCGAACCAGACCATAATGTATTGTCATATGCAATTATTCCACCCTTCTTCACCAATTTAATAAAAATCTCATGATTACTTGGTGAAGTTTCCTTGTCAGAATCCACAAATGCCATAATCAAATGATTCTTCATGTTTTTCCTAAATGCAATTCATTGTTATTTTTTTATTTTTCTTTCTGTTCATGGTATAAAGGATTGATATTAATAGTATATGTCTAGTATACCCAAACAAACTTGATGTAAAACAAAATTATAAGATTAATCCCCAAATTCAAGTGAATAAATTTAAAAAACTTACATCAATAAGAGCATTGATGGGTGATAATGCCATCACTGTGATAAAGTCAACTTTTGTGCTCAACTTCTGCTTTCTGAATTGAAAGCCAATCCTTATCTCTACGCTCTCTCTATCCATATCATTGCATATTACCTGAAGAACAGAATTTACTAATTAACATTTGTGTTTTATAATTTTAATTTATTTATCATCCATCAAGTGTAAAATTTACACTACTGATTACCTTGCCGTGAGAGGAAGAGCAGAGCTTGTAGTAAGAAAGAGAATAACCGGTAAAAAACTCCCAATTTCAAGTGTTTTCTTCGATTATGAGTTTTAGAAGCCATAGATATGAATTGCGACTTTCATCCACGGACATTCATTATACATCCTGCCAAATAATAATAAATAATATAATAATAATCTGGCTCGAATATATAGATAGATCGTAATATGTAATGTACCTATACATATTTCATACTTAAACGGATGGTTGTCTCTTAAGTTGCTTTCAACTTGCTCGTGCTCTTTTGAGATTAGCAACTCGTTTCGAAAATGTACTGATAAAATAAGAGAAGAAAAATTAATATTAGATCGTATTAAAATGGTAAAGGAAAACCATGAATGAATCTAGATTCATAAAGTTAGGTGAATACTGAAGAGTTGATGGAGTTTTGAAGGTTGTTTTGGCCATGGTAAATCACACCAAAGCAATCTGCAAAATGGTATCTTCGAATCTGGTTATTCGGGCTTTAATCTATAGAGTGAAAACCAATTTATCCCCATATGCGGCCTAATTAATTCACCACAGGCCTTCAATTTTACACCATACCCCCTAAATTTTTCTCCTACCCCCACAATTATCCTCATCTTGCAATTTTATCCATTAAACTTAAGGACTAGGCTGTATTCAAAATAATTGATAGAAATTTAGAAAGATTAATAAATTATTGGCCATACATTTAGACTTCTTTGTTTACGATTTAAAAGAAGATTATTTTATAATAAATTACTTTTTTAAAATAGAAGTTAGCATTAAATTTTTGATTACAGTAATAAAAAAATATTTTTTTAATTATAGTTATAAAAAATATTCTTTTTCATTAAGAAGACAATTCAGACTAGCTTTATTATTATGAACCGTTTCTATATTATTTTGTCTGCATTTTTTGTCCTGTCAAAAATATTAAAATTTATTTATTTCTGTTATTATTATAGTAAAAGAAAAAATTTTTTTAATTATTTAATATGTTAGTTAATAGCAAATATTTATTATAAATTTTAGTAAAATACAATCTTCAAATATATAAATTTTATTTTTTTAAATGTTAACGTTTATTACATATATTTTGTGTTTTTTAATGAATAATTTATATCATAGAATATAGTATTAAATTATTCAAAAGTAATTAGTTTTTGCTTATAATAATCACCAAAATTGAAAACATTTTTTTTTACTTATAATAGTACCTAAAGGGAGCACGCATTTAATCACATGGAAGCCTTTAACAACAAAAATTAGAGAATTCTACTAAGTACCCCTCTAATATACTCTTATCTCCATAAATATTATGAAATGACATTTTTTCTCTCATATCTATCAATAATGATATAAACAAATTAAATTTAAGAAAAAAATAATAATGTATATCATAATAACTTTACAAGTTATTCAATACAAAATAATATATCTTGATAGTTTTCATTAGTCTCTATACTGAAAAGTTAAATTCTGAAAAAGTATATAAATTTCTTGGTAGTATTAAGTAACATAAATTAAGTTTTTTTAGAAATTTCAAATTAGTTATCTCAAAAATATTTAAATGGTGAAAAAAAAGTGCATTTAAATTTATAAAATAGTAAAAATGAAAAAAGATAAAGTTTAATTTTTTTTTTAACTGTGGGAGTATAAATATAACATAGTGGGATACATCGTAAAATTTTCTAAAAATCAACCATATGGGAGATGCAAAATAAGAAGAAGAAGAAGAAGAAGAAGAAAATGCTTAGAAAATGGAATGTGAAAAGATAAAAACAAAAGAAAATATTGAATCGCGAAGTGTAAATGTACCAAGAAGATTTTCTTATCAATTTGAAAATTATTTGTTAGTTAAATTTGAAGTTATCTTTATATAATAGTATAAATCAAATTTAAAAAGAAAATGGAGGATATTATCTGATTAAAATATAAATATTATATAAGTATAACATGGTTATAACTACGCAAAATTGCAACAAAAAATGGCATACAATGTGTGAAAGGATAAAAACAAAAATACTGAATTTTGAAAGGTCCGATAAAAGTCTGATAAAATTGAAAATTATTTATTAGTTAATTTTAGAGTTACGTTTTTATTACTATATAAATTTATATATTTTGGATGAAGAGGTCAAAACTAATAGTTTATAACTAAAGTTGTTAACCAAAATTGGTTATAGACAAAGTTTATAGTTTATTTTTTATTTCTACCGACATTTATTTCTAACTCACCCACTACTACTGTAGAAGTGTACAACTTTTAAAGAGATTAAAAAAAATCATGAAGTTATTGACTTTTAAAAATATTAAAAAGAATTAAAGAGATTAAAAAAATAATTCAAAATATATAAAAGATGTCTATAAATAGTTTCAACTTTTTCCGGGGGGAAAAAAAAAAAAGAAACGAATTGCATCAATTTGTTGTACTTTGCACCAAAGTTTTACAAACAGGTGTTGACCATTTTATAGCAAATCTAATACATTTGGAGAAATAAATAAAGTTGATAATCAAAGTATTATAAATGTTGAAAAAATAGTAGTATTTGGAGGACAAAAAGTGTTATAGAGTTAAAATTTTGGAGAATTTGTCGATGTAAATGTAAATACATGATTATATTAGTTAAGGGATATATTTTAGAATTTTCCTCATTTTATTATATTTTAAAATAAATTTAAATATACTATTTTGAATTAAATATATTAAAAAATTATTTTTTTCTTAAGGGACGTTGAACAGAAATAAATTTATATTATTATAAATATTGTTTTTTGTAATGTTGTCATCTATTATTTTATTTATTTATTTATTTTTAAATTATTATATGATTCACACCTCCGTATTAGGATCTTTTCAATATCTAAAAAAAATTCAGTTTCCTTTCACATAAGATTAATTTTATAATTCTTTATTTAGAAATAATAATTAATCACATATTTATATAAATATATCTTAACTAGGCCTATGGTTAGGTAGGTTAACTAAATAATATAGTAATGGAATATATATTCTATATCTTTTATATAAAAAATATTATAATATCTTCTAAAAATTGTAACAAACTTATAAAAATTCCTAAATGTTAATCTTTTTTTTTTTAAATATAAGCAGTAACAAATAAGCTTTTAATTTTGATTACGATGCACATAAATTTTAATTTATCACGAGCCAATCAAAAATAGACTTTAATTCAGATGCATGCCTCTCTGCCTTTATAACCAACCCCTCTAACTTTCCCATCAATCCTTATCAATTCATGACTCATGTGAGTGATCTAAGATTTAAATAGTACTACTACTTTTATACAATCTTTTGGGAGAAATTGAAAAGGAAATTTTTTATAGTTACAGTGTCATTTAAGATTCTCGTTACAGAAATTTAAATACCTATTTTAACATTAAACTCTAACATAAGTTAAACTCTCAAATATAAACTTTTATTCAATTAAAAGTAAATAAATTAAAGTTTATATTATCAGTTTGAACAAAATTTACCGCAGACCAATATAATCATAATTATTTATTAAATAATTTAAAATTAAATAAATTTATTGTAATCAATACAATATTACTATTATATATTAAATTCAACCATACATTAATAAGTTTATTAATAATACTTATATGAATACGAAGAATCACTTTTTTTTTATTCTGTGACCACTCTTGTGATTGGGATTTCTTTTGATTACACTTAATATGTTTTCTCATAATATTGAAGTATTATTAAAAAAATTAACTTATACCAGTGAAAAATTAACCTAACTATTAATGAATTTTTTCATTTAAAAGAACACTGTCAAAAAGCATTTGAAAAATATATTTATTTTTAAGTAAAGATATTGGGACTGTAAAAAAAAATTAAATGTAATACAATATTACTATATTTCTTTATTTATTTACTATATCAATAAATTATAATTCGTAATTATTAATAATATTTATTTTTATATTTATTAATTTTAAAATTACGATATTCTCATAAATATAATCTGTAATGTTTTTTACATTTGCAATGTAAAATTACTTCAAAACTGTAAAACGATATTAAAGAAATTTAGATTTATCATTAATATTAATTAAAAGATTTCATATAAATAAAAATTTAAGTAGATATATCGTATAGTGACACAACAATAAATACAAAAACTTTAAAGTTATTATATATTTAATAGAAACATTATAAAATGTTAGTATTATTTTTTTTTTACAATACACTACTTTTAATTACTTAATAAATATATTTTTATTATAAAATGTGTAAAAAAAACTAAATAATATTCATATTTATTATAAACAATGGCAATCAATAAAATTGCATAAATAAGGTATGTTATGCAAACTCATTTTATATTACAATCAATTAAAGTCAAGTATTCAACACAATTTTATATCATTAACATGTGAGCAGTATCAATAGTTCCGAATTTTTAACACCTTTCAAACAAAATAAACAATTCTGCTAATAGAAAAAAAACATATATGCAAACGTTCTTATAAAACATAAAGATATTCTTCATTCCACAATATTTTACTATTACTCTTAAAAAAATGTTGTCTTGTCAGAAGTCTGTGCAGTAACATTCCGATTACGCTTCCCTTCATCTGGCGTGAACCAAAGCCATTGGCTTTGGTCTTTCGCTAGGGTTTGGGGATTCGTCATTTCCATTTTCTATGTTCACCTTTTTATCTCTTCAAATTCACATGATTTTTGTTTCAACTTCAAAGGTACTTTTCTTTATTCTTCTACACTTTTTTTTTCTTCATTTATTATTTATTTTTTTTATTTAAAAGTGATTATTTTTAGCATAAATATGCTTCTTAATTGCTTATTGAAGATTGTTTTAACATCTGGGTATATGGGTTTTGCAAAATTCTGAGGTTTTTCTGCTTTGGGTTAGAGATAAAGGTTTGATTTTTATTTAGGTTTTTTGCTTAGTTTTGAATTTTAGTTTGAAGGTGATGATGATTAGAGTTTTGTGATTGAAATTTGAGATCTTTTTTTATTTGGGTTTAAATTTTACTAATTGGAATTTGCTTGATCTGTTTGTTCCGATCGTTGATTTGGTAATTGTATTAGGCTTTGAATTGGATATTGGATGTTGATTATGTTGTACTTTGATCATGTTTAATTTACACTGATTCCGTTACTTCATAGGAAACAAAACCGAAAGAGGGGACATCAATGCAGCAGTTTGTGATGGGTTTGATGTAATATTTTGTGGTTCTGGTCAAGTGTTGTGAGGATCTTGAGGGGGATTTTGCTGAAGGTTGTGAGTCTGTGACAATGCCTTCTACTGATAATCAGAGCCCTTCTTCATCGTTTTCCTCCTTTGGCCGTTCGCTATTTGGTATGAGGCAGGAACAGGTTCATTCTGTGGAAGCAAGTCATGAATCGGATTCGTGTAATTTAGAGCTTGGATCATTCCAAAAGCGTGTTACAGATCGTTTTCATGACCTTTCTGGTGTTAGTGACGATGAATTGCTCTCGATTGATTGGATGCAGAAGCTCCTCACTGCATTTATATGCTGCCACGATGAATTCAGAGCCATTCTGTTGAATAATAAAGGGCAAGTGTCGAAACCCCCTCTGGATCGTATGATGTCTGAATTCATCGAGAGGTCGGTCAAGGCACTTGACATTTGTAATGCGAGTCGAGATGGGATTGAGAATATCCGTATGTGGCAAAAGCATCTGGAAATTGTGAGTTGTGCCTTGGGTTCAAATAAGAGACCATTGACCGAAGGCCAGTTTAGGCGGGCGAGAAAGGCGCTGATGGATTTAGCATTGACAATGCTCGATGAGAAAGAATCAGGATCTATTTATTCTCAACGTAATAGATCTTTCGGACGGCATAACTCGAGCAAGGATCATCATTCGGCAGGGCATTCAAGATCACATTCATGGAGTGTCTCTCGGTCCTGGTCTGCAGCCAAGCAACTGCAGTCCATTGCAAATAACCTGGTTCCGCCTCGTCCAAACGAGATTGCTGCAACGAGCAGGCTTTCAGTTTCTGTTTATACAATGAATTGTATTCTCTTGTTTGTTTTGTGGATCCTTGTTGCAGCTATTCCTTGCCAGGATCGCGGTCTAAACATTCATTTTTCAGTCCCAAGGCAATATACCTGGAGCATTCCGGTTACCTCACTTCACGAACGGATCCTGGAGGAGTCAAAGAAGCGAGAGCGCCGGAACTCAAATGGTTTGCTGAAGGAGATATATCAAATTGAGACAACTACCCGACACTTGACAGACCTGGTAGATTCTGCTCAGTTTCCGTTGAGCGAGGAACATAAAATGGAAGTTGAACAGGATTTGAAGGAGCTGAAGCTTGTTTCTGAAGCTTTTAGAGATGGATTGGATCCATTGGAGCGGCAAGTGAGGGAGGTGTTCCGAAAAATAATGACTTGCCGAACTGAGGGGCTTGATTCCCTCGGTGCGGCAAGCTATACAGAGCAATGAAAATGGTGAGTTGTTGCTGAATTATCAGAGGTACAATGTTTGCTGAACATGTACATTTTAAATATTGTTACTAGCTTCTTTGAGAGGAGGAAGAGTGACAGGAAAAAGTATGTTCTTTTGTAATGCTTGGTATTAGTCTCTCAGTACTTTGTGTAGGAAAAAATATGGTCAGGTTACTTATTAAATATCTTATGGTTTATTTGCTTATAACTAAATCTACAGCAAGTGTTTTCTTACACTTGTGTATGGTTTATTATTCATTTGGAGCCTTCAAGGATATCTTTTGCGGTGATCACAGCAAGAGAGATAGAAAAAAAGTGAACCTTTTTTTGCATATTTTTTTCAATCCAATCTTTTTTTTCAAAATATAAAAACAGCACAATAGAATGTAGAAAATAAATCAGTGGGGATTGAGGCAGTTGATGGAATAAACTTGTTAAAATATTTTGTTTGAACTCAAATGACCGAATTTTGAATTATTAGAGCCACTTTCCTTTAAAAATCCATTAGTTCAGTCATAAATAGAGTTTTCATACATTCACGAGGTTTTACAATTATTTCATCTATTATCTTATATATTTTAATAATGAAGCCTACAACGTGTATGTAATTATTCAGTTGAGCGCTGAATCTCATTTTCAAACTCTTGGTTTTCCCACAGTTCACATAATTTGCTTTAACCTCGTGACAAAAAACAACAGAGCTAGATTGTGAGGCAGAAAAACGTATATGAAGTAAAAAGATGGAAGTTATCTAGAAAATCCTTTGAAATCTATCAATACAGAGCTAACAGCATCTATTCAATAAATAAAAACTTGGAACAGATATGATACACTCATGCTTCGGTTCTTTTTACATGCTACAAAG
>PGWS01032470.1:0-12030 GCA_002896235.1 Cicer reticulatum
TCCTTAAAAGTGAAACACCTGAAAGGACGATCATAGAATTGGGCCAACGCTGTAAGAGCATCCACTTGTACATTAAACTTCAAGTAAAATCAAGAATCTTACCGAATTTCCCGCCATAAAGATTACAACGTTAGTACTTTCTTCAACTTCCGAGCAAGATTCTTAATGTTGTTCACATCAGCGTTTAAGAACTCTCAATGGCAAGGTCTTCTTAATGGAGTAATATTTGAGCCACCATTTGATCCCATATTTCCTGCGGTCAAGTTATTGCACAACAAACCTTAATTTTGATGGTTTTGAAAATGATGAGATAATGAATTTTCAAAATAAACCATGATAAAAACTATGATGCAAACAAACAAAATGATGATGAGAAGAGAAAGAAAAACTTGGGTATACTAGCGGGTAGTTGAACATGCGATTTATACCATTTCCATGTGAACCTTTACAAGGGTAGCTCTATAGTTCTAAATTGGTCCTAGAGCACAACAACTCAGTTCTAAAATATTAAACCAATTAATAGGTAAACTATTAAAATGGAAATATTATAGAAAATGTCAACTATAGGTGAGACTTTCCTGACAACCAAACAAGATGTACATCCAGAAGATTATCATTACACAGTCTCGAACTTATCTTAGGTTGCACTCAGCCCGGGTATAGAGCCACTCATAAGTGTGTGAATCGTGTTAGGGTGTACAGAAAAGAAAAAAAATCATCAAAATAAAAAAAAATTGACAAAATACATATAATTAAATTAACAATTTAACAAAATAAAAAAATAAAACAATAGGGGTAATATAAATAATAAAATAACTACATATAATTAATTAGATTAGGCTTGACTCTAAAAAATCCCCAGCGGAGTCGCCAGCTGTCGCGTCCGGTTTGTCCGCGAAAAAGGAGTTGCCACCAATTTTATTTTTATTAAAGGAAAAATTGGATAAAACCTAAAATAATGATTTTTGAGCCAACAAATTCGCTTTCGGGAGTCGATTACGATAATAATATAATAATAATAATAATAATAATAATTAATGAATAATATATAATAATAATAATAATATTTATTCATAGATTAATATCTTCTATATTGTTTAAAGTAAAGAAACAAATTAATTCTTCTTTTAAAAAAAATAACGTAATGTGGCAGTATTGTGAACGAGACAGATGGACAACGACGGTGAAATAATCTGTTAAATTATTTGCCTCGTACGTTGTCGGATAATGTCGCGACACAAAAGGCCATCCACGATTGAGAGTGAGTAATATTGGTGGCGGCGAGCGAGGATGAAAATTTCATCCTGCGGCCCGACCATTAATTGTAATCCTAAAGGTGAAAGAACATTTATCTGTTGTTATGATTTTTTTTGTTGATAAAGATGTATTATGATATATTATATTACAATAGGTGAAATTTATTTTCTCGGCTATAAACATCAATTAGTTAATATTTTTTAATTATTATTTTTTGTGTTGCAAAGAAAACAATTTTAGGAATTAAACGATTCTTTTGAAAAAATAAAAAAGCTGTTACACATGAGTTTACTTTTTTAACAGGAAAAAATAGAAAGCGAAATAAAATATATTTAAAAAAAAGATGCAAAACAAAACAAAAAACTACTAAGCAAAAATTTAGAGAGAAAAAAAAAATAGAAAACATGATACCCTTACTCCTGAATTGTTTGTTTTGCTAGACCGATTGTTTCAAGATCAGATTTTTTTTCTCTCTTTTGCCAACTAATCTCTCTCTTTTTTATGTGCTCTCAATTTGTGTTTTCAATTGTGCTCCCCTTTGTCTTCTTGTGGCCGACTATTTATAGACTTTTGGGTAATATAGATTTCAAAAGACAAAAGAATAATTGTCAATTGATTACCATTATCTATTTTTGTTGGTTTCTTTTCTTTTAATTGGCCACAATTATACCGATTCTTATTGTTATTGATTCATTTCTTCGGTTTCTTTTCTATTCATTGATCACCATTATTATGATTTTTATGACATCAACAATTTCTTTTCGGTTTATTTTTTCATTATTTTGATCTCATTGCATCGATTTTATGACCCATCAATTCATTTTCTTTCCAATTTCCTTTAATTTTTTATTCCTATTATTACTTTAATATTTAAGAAAATAGTCTGAACAAGAATAGAGGCAAACAAGAACCGAAAACACTGTGATTGTTAAAAGCTTATATCCCTACTTATTTATTTTTATTTTATATTTCTTCACATATATATATATATTATTATTATTATTAATTATTTCCTTTTTTAATAAAAAGTAAAAAATCGGACAAATTTAGTGTCAACAACCATCAACCCAGAATTCTTACCGCCCATATTTCAGTCGAAAGCTTTTGTGTCTCATACAAATGAGGACATGCCAACTTACCTTATGTTCCCCATCTAGATAACATACTATATGCAGGAAAATCATTAATTGTCCACATCAAGCATGCTTTTATGATCGAAGTTTTGTTTTGTGGATATATCATAGGTCAAAATGTCGTTGGACCACAATCGTTGCAATCATCAATCAATGGTTGCAAGTAGACATCTATATATTGTTTGGGATTAGAGGCTAGGTATGAGACAAGTCAAAAATAGTATGGTTCGGTCATGACATTTCAGGGGGAAGATTGTATGGAAGTGAGTATAATTGGCCAACATGAGTATGAAGAAAGCAAATGCTTGAATATAAGTGAAGTAAGTCCACCGAACATAGACCCAACCTTACATTTTGGGGTCACAGCAAAGTCAGGATATACATCGTCAAAATGTTTTCCACGCTTTTCCATCAGACGGATGGCGAGGACGTTTGAACTCTTTTTATTCTTGTGATGCCATCTCAATTCAGCTGTAGACTCTGTTGATGGCATACAATCTTTGTAATCTAAAGGAAATGATAGGGAAATAAAACATCCTTTTTGCTGGAACGTCTTTGTATTTTCCCATACCAGTCCTACGTGGAATGAACCTAGGAGAATGACAAATTTTGCACTCAGAGAACTTTTTTATCTTCTTGTAATATACATACATCCTTTCCTTACAACAGTCAATCTTTTCAAACCTTCAACCCTAACTTTGAAACCAATTGGTGTTGCTTGGTAATAGTTATCGGGCAAGCATGTTGGCACTGGACATACACTTTTAAGCATTTTTATAACAAAATCTATACCTTGTGGAACATGCCAATTAGACTAATTGCCAGAAGTTGAACACATATTGATAACATTAATGGGTGCCCGTCGTAGATGGGCTTGTTGGTGGATATCAACTTGTCATAAAACCATTTTGCATCTTCGTTTAGGCAACTCATCCTCAGCAAATGTCTAAATTCCCATGTTAGTGTTCACCATCAAGGACATCTCGATAAGGCTAAAAGCATCAAAAACCATTTCATCATTGCATTAAATTGGTCGTCATTGTGCACCAATCCTACTACTAGTCGAACCACCCCTTGTTTCAACATTTGCCTTCACTTCTCCGTGTTCAGTCCAAATCCAATAGTTTGGTTGTAATCCATCCCGGTACAAGTAAGTCTAACAGTAGTTGCTGCAGATATCTTCATACACTTGCATTTTATACACGTACACCTTATCCTCCCTCAGATATACAAATTGGTTGTTTCAACCCTCTTCACAAAAATCTTTAACACCCACTTACACACTCGTCTTTCAATCCACGTCTATTTTCATGTACCCTATTGTACATCCAACTACGATCATTTACTATATAAGACCAAAACTTAACTTGTCAATCACTAAATAAGTTTTAAAAATTATAGAGATAAATAAACTCATGAACCTAACAATTTTATGCAATAATATATGATTCATATAGAATAAATTCCAACATAGCAGAGATTAATATTCAAACAGTAACAGAATTTCCAATTTATATCATGGCACTCTGCATAACAATGCAACTAACTAATTGTTAGATAATTAGATTGAAAACAAAGTATATCAAATGAAATCAGGAGCAATTTAAACAAGTATATGGAGGTTTTCCAAACTAGCCTTAGATTTGCATTGAACATCAGATTTTTGTATAAGAGCAATTTAAACAAAGTATAAGGAGGTTTTTCAAACTTGCATTGAACATCAGATTTTAGTATATAGGAGCAATTTAAAACAAAGTATAGGGAGGTTTTTCAAACTCTCAATTGAACATCAGATTTTTAGTTTAGTTAGATTGCACTTTTACAGAGTTCGGTGAGGTTTTTCCAAATTCAGCATGTACACCAACAAACAAACTCAACAACATCCATATTAATAACAAGTATAATCAAATTAACAACATCCATACCTTTCAAGTGCTTATAATCCTTCCCCCTCCAAACTACGATTTGTTGTTTATCGAAATTCACCAGGATACAAGGGACAGGTCCTGCATCAATGCATTTGGGATGTTAGAAAGCAACAACTTACAAAACCAAGCAGAAAAATGAACCAGGAAACGCAGAAAAAACACAGAAAATGAACCAGAAATCATGTCTAAGATGTCTAAGTTAATATAAGCAATTAAAGGAAATCGTGCAATCTGTCCAGATAGTGCATTAAAGTGAAATCATGCAATTGTCCAGATAGTGCAATCTGTCCAGAAATCATGCAAATTAAAGAGAAATCAACGCTATGGTATTGGTAAGCCCTTCATCCTCATTCTTCAAATTACCTCGATTTTGTACTAGGAAAATCTACATTTGTTTTGTAATAACCTCAACACAGCAAAAAACTGATTTCTGGTGTAAGATAGTGCATTTTACATTGGTGTTCAAACCAGAACCTGCATTTGGTGTAAGATATTAACATGCCCTTACTTCAAATAACTAAGAGTTTATAAAACATAAGATACAAACACACAATATCAATACTTATAATAACATCATACACATTCATAATAAATATTTAATTTTGGCCGATATTTGTTAAATTACTCAATTTATTATCTAAGTCTAACCACTGCAAATCTCAATTAATCATCTTTAATTCCTTTATGGATGAATGACCAAAACAGAAACTTTGGCCAGAAATTAGTCCTATCTATATCGTCATCCAATGTCAATTTGAATCCATTGCATGGCCTTTGAATCCATTTAGGTTTGCTGGTAAATCAAGAAAGTAAATTATGAACCGAAACCAATGCTCTCCATTTGATGTTGCTATTATGTCCTCTTTAAGTGCTTGAACTTTGAATCATAGACAATGTTTAAAAACCACAAAACACACAAAACAAAAGCCACATATTAAACAGACCATCAAAAGCCAAACAAAAGCACAAAAACAGAAAGCATCAAAAACAAAAACACACAAAAACAGAACTCTCTAATCTTGGTTCTAAATCAGACTTCTTCTAAGCAGAACTTCTAAAATCAAAAAGCATAACTAAAATTCTGAAACCATAAATCTATATCCACTGTTTGAAATTTGAAAACAAATAAGAGAAAACGTCAAACCAGAAATTCTAATCTTGGGAAAAAAACGTGAACGGCTACCTTGAGAATCGACCACAGATGACGGCGCGGGTTCAAGAGGGTCACAGGTTCGAGAGGGGGACGGTGACGGTGACGACACTGAACGGTGACGGGTTCGAGAGGGGGACAGTGAAGACTCTGAGGGTTTGAGAGGGCGACGACGACGGGTTCCAGAGGGGTTCAGTGACGCTGACGGTCACAGGTTCGGCGGCAATACTCACGACATTGAGAGGAACGAGAATCGGTGTTGGGTTCTAAATGTAGGGTTCAACGATGCGAAACAATGAGAGAAGGGTTCAAAACAGGAGAAGGGTTCGATCTGATTGTATTTTCTAAGGGAACAATCTGATTTTACAAATAATATTAAAAAATTTAAAAATAACCTAGTGTCGGCCACTCCGACGCTACATATTAAAATAAAAAATAAAAAATTAAACGAATAAACTAGCGTTTGATTTATTTTACTTAGCGTCGGGCCACGCCAACTCTAATTGTCAACAAAATTAGAACTACATTTATTTACCTTAGCGTCGGCTAGACCGACGCTAAGTAGCATTGGAGTCGGGGACCGACGCTAATCCCCGGCCAGCACTTAAAATGCAATTTTCTAGTAGTGACCATAGACCCTTCTGTCGTGCTTTATTAAGAACATACGATTTAAGTTGTCCTAAGTTACCTATTATACCACAATAATATTCGTTAGAACAAAAATTGCCAACTACTAGTTATGAAGGAACATAGATCACGCATATTTTACCTTCAGATGGATACATCCATCGATATGAATAAGAACTCCAAGTTTAACTTCTTCAACAAGGTGAACAACCAAGTGAACCATAACAGTGAAAAATGAAGGGAGGAAATATCATTTCCATGTGGCATAAAGTAAGGACAATATGTTTTGGCAATGTTTCCAAATCATCAACATTCAAATACTTTACTACATAATTGTCTTAAAGAATGAGCAAAACTCAATCAATATAGCTGAAACATCATCAGGTAATGTGTGTTCGAATGGCTAACGTTAGAAGTTGTTCCATCAATCTGTGACAATCTCATGATCTTCAACATTCCATTCAACTTAAGATTTCCATGTCAATGCGTATAAAAATGTTGCTCGAATAAACCATCAGGCAAGAGTGATATTCTTTAAAGTTGTTAAAATCTCTTCTTACCATTATAGTCAGAGTAAATACTGCTTGGAGAAATTCTTCCATTTCATTGGACCAAAGGTCAAGTCTTATGCCCCAAGCCTTTAAGGTATTTTCTTGCCATTAAGATGATCTTTACTTTTTGTGCTATCATTTAACAAAGTAAATATGATATTATCATACACATTTTTCTCAATATGCTCATGCAAATTATGGCGCAGAAGATTTATCCTTCCAATATGGAAGTTCAAAGAATATGCTTTTCTTTTTCCATTGTTGATTGACACCTTGGTGTAGTGTCCACCAGGTGTTCTTTTTCCCGACCTTTCTTTCTCTGGCTTTCTACCAAATGTGACATTAATGTTTTGAACTTGTTCAAGAATTTGAATCCCAAATAAAATTTTAGGTGGACCACACATATCTTGTTGACCATCAAAGCGAACCTTGTTCAATCTAAATCTATGTCTCTAATCGAGAAAATGACGATGACCCATAAAACACTATTTTTTGCTATGAGGAAGACGATGAGGAGTAGAGTCAATGTTACACGATGGGCAAGCAAGTCCGGTGTAAGTGTTCACCAGAAAGTGTAACCCCCCAGAAAATCACTAATTGTCCAATATCAAAGTTGCATGTAATGTGAATATCTCTTTTTTAAAAGATCGTATGTATCGACACCTGTTCCATAACTCTTTTAATTTTTGGACTAGAGGTTGTAAGTAGACATCAATTTCATTCCTGGCTTTTTTACTGGGAATTATCATTGACATTATAAAAGATGTATCTTTCACGCACACGCATGGAGAGTTTTGTATGTGAATGAGAATAACTTGGCCAAATACTATAATTTGTACTCATCTACCAAAAGGATTAAAACCATCATAGCCAATACAAGTCTCACCAATTTCGCGGCGTCGATGCAAACCAAGTGTTTTGTTCAAGTCAAAATGTTTCTAAGCCTTCAGATCTCATATTGATGGCTTCAACAAAAGTAATCTTTGTAAACCGTGGTTATGGAAAATATCGAAGAACTTTTGCAGGAACTTTCTGTTGATTATTTCCATCACCAGACACTCCAATTGGACCAACTTTTGCTTTTGATTTCCATTTGAAAGTGTTACAAATTTTGCAGGTCTCCCTCTCTTCATCTTCCTTATTACCCCAATAAAGCATACAATTATTCGGACAAACAGGGATCTTTTCATAATTTAAACCCAGCTTGGTGATTTTTTTTTGGCTTCATATAATGAATTTGGTATATTTGCAAATTCAAGTGCATTTTTTAATAACTCTAAAACCATTGTCATGGCTTTATTTGTCATTCTACATAAGCATTTAACACACCCTTCATATAAAGGTTGTTCTCCGTCTCTACTTAATTCATAGTACTCTTTGGCCTCTTCATACCTTTGTTGACTTGCATTTGGCACCATATCTTCATTCTGATCAATCTCTGCATTTGATTCAATGGGTACTTCGTTTGCTAGATCTTCGACTCCAAAAGCATCATTAATCATGTTCTACATATGATCATCAACAACAATTGTGTCTTGAACTATATTCGAAATATTACTAGGTGAGATAGTACTAGTTTCTCCTATGGACTCTCCATGATGTACCCAAAGGGTTGGAAACGGTTTGCACTTTAAGTGGTCGTACATTACACTTCTACTCTACGGTTTTTTTGAAACCCCAACATTTACAAGGCATATTATTTCACCATTTTCTAATTCATCTCGAAAGGCAAAAGTAGTAAATCCCTTTATCACTTGATCATATTCAGTCGATGTGTGTGGCTTCTTAATCCATGACTTATCATTGCTTCAAAGAAGATCACATCATGTTTATTTTTGACACACAAATAACATTAATTCAACTTTAGAATAGAAAAAAGATTAACCTTAAATAGAATTAGTTTCACTATGGCATACAGAACAAAACATGCAAAAGAGTCATAAAACAGGATTTCACCAAAACAAATGTCCTTAAAGAAGAACAAGTCTAAATAAACATAAAGAATGCAACAACAAAAAAAGGAAAATCGTAAACAACCTTATACTCAACATAAAAAGTTAGAAGCGCTTAATTAAACCTCATACTCATGCTTTGAACCAAATTTTCTTAATTTCTTCATGGTTTCAAATTATCTCAAATTAACCAGACCAAATGAAAAGCTATTAGAAAATGATTAGCATTAACTAACTTTAGCAAGCTTTTAAAGTTTATAACCTTCAACAATACTCACTTCTAAACTGAATACAAAATCTTTTTAGCAATTGTTTTTCCAAAGATTCAAAACAATAGTATTCTTACCTGCAACATAGTGATGAAATAAGCTCCTAATTCAAAATATTGAAAAATATAAAATATTAAAACAACAGTTATAAATGCATTATAATTGATATTAGTACTTTTATATATAAGCACAATTTTTCATCCAATTGTTTTATTTACACTTTTACTATTGTTTATTGGTTCACTAGCAAGTAATTAATCACTAAAAGTAACAACATCTATCAATATACATTTATTTTGTTTTATTAATTTTCCAATGTCTTCTTGATGCCTTATGTAAAAAAAGCAACAATGAAACAACTTATCAGCAACAATTTCATTTTAGGAAACACAACATAGCAACATGCATGTTTTCATATTGACGTTACTAAGCTAGATATATACTTACATCTAAAAGTCTCATTTCAAATTACTAAATAGGTTTTATCATTTTTCCAAATACATCTATAAGTCTCATTTTCAAATACTAAATAGATTCTATACTACATCATAAGCTAGATTCTTAAGTAATAGTATTTAAGTGCGGGGCCGCCTTTTAAAAAAACTAAAATAAATACATCAATACATACTTATTTTAAGGATAACCACATATAGAATGGGCACATTTAATACACTACCTATTTTTCATTTGCGTGGACATTAAACGAAATTAGAAGGATGTGTGAAGAAATCTATTGGAATGTCAATAAAATTCTAGCAACATTATAATTCATGAAGAAACTTTATAATTCATGAATCTGAGGTCATGCTTATTTAACCACCAATCATATGCTATAGATTGTAGAAAGAAAAGGTTACAAATGAACTCCATAAAAACTTGCTTCAAATTGGACATTGAACAAGATTCATAATGACTCCATAAAACTTGCTTCAATTGTGTGTGATGTTTTTCTTTTCAGTATGATTAATTTCAAAATTAAGATAACACTTAGTGAAAAAAAAATGGAATTAAACGGTTAAGTGGAATCAAAATGAATCATTTTCAATCTCATGTCTATTATATCCTTTAAAAAAAAAAAAACAATATAATTTAACTGTATAAAATCAATTCTAATAAATGTGGTTTCCAAGGTAAAAGTATATAATGTTTAAAAACCAATAGTGTTATAAAATTCATAAAAAACAGAACAACAATAGTTGCAGTAGTGCCTACCCAAGTTAAACTGCAGCAGCGCCTTGCACCAAAATATCTCTTCTGCTTTCAACTATGGCAAGTGGTATTAAATGGACACACCTGCAAGTAAATTTAAAAAACAGAACTTAGCACTCAAATGCACATTAAAACTTTTTTTTATGAATTATGTGATCCTATTAAAACCATTATTTGATGAATCATTCCAAAAAATAGAACTTAGCACTCAAAGAGCTATTCCATACACATAATGACTTAAATACAATAATACACAAAATTAAACACATATTCATAACTAATCATCAAAGTTCATTGCTACTAATATTCAAACATAATATTAAGCAAAAAACATGGATTGTGTCTGGGTAAGTACTTGTTAACCAACCATTGAGTTGTCTTCGATTTCAGTTCCATTCATCTGCAATGTTTCCAGAATTGATTTTAAAGTTTGAACTTTTTCCCAATGATATGAAAATTGTTCACTAATCTACTTATATTTTAGACCAAATTCGTGTGTGATGCTTTTCATTCATCATGATTAATTTCAAAATTAAGATAACACTTGGCGCACACAAAAAAATGGAATTAAACGGTTAAGTGGGAATAAAAATAATCATTTTCCAATCTCATGTCTAAATATGTCTTTAAAAAAATAATTTAACTTGTATTTACCAGAAAATAATCTTGTACTCTTGTATTTTAAAATACTAAATGAAACTAACACCAAACACTCTCCGTATGATGGGGTGGAAGCATAATCATATGTAAGTAAAAAAAATATTTGTTTATATGTTGCACCATAAGGTAACTTCTATTCATATGCCTAACTTATGTTTGACACAAATTGTTTTGAATAAAATCATTCATAATAACCGAACTTAGAACTCAAAGTGCAGAATTTAGCACTTCAAAGTGTAAGAACATAACACTCAATCAGCTTCTATTCCATACACATATCATGACTAAAAGAATAATGCACAAAAATTAAACACATCTTCATAACTAATCATTTAATTCATTGCTACTAATATTCAAACATAATATTAAGCACAATAACAGGGATTATGGTGCAGAATTAAAAAAGCAGAAGAAATGATTCAGAGAAGAGCCAAATAACTTAGGATTAGCATAAGAACTAGCACATTCACAAAGCTAAACTAATTGTATATAAACCCCCAAGATGCATTTCATCATCCCTATAGCAAAAGGTGAATTGGTTTATGAAGAATGAGAAAGTTATCAGTTTTTGTTTTTCACTTTTGCAATTTGAGATATTGATAGATTGAGCGATTACCTTTACAAGAATTGATTTTATTTCCAAGACGATAAATCACCTTCTTTTACAGAGGTGATTTCATTTTTCTTCGATTTCATTTTCTTTAGAAATTTTAGATTTGACAGAGGTTGAGAGATTTGGGGGTTTTCAGAAATTTTAGGGTTGAGAAAGGAACACACGCGGGAGTGAGAAAAGAAATTAAAAAATCTGGAAAATGAAACACGAGAGAGGTTTATGCTTTAAACGACGACGATTGATTAAAACCACCCCATGAACCGTCGCAAACTGGTGGTGAGGGTAAAAAATGCCACTCATGTAAATAGGGATAATATCTTCCATATTTATTTTTGTATTTATTGCCTTGAGCCTATATAAAATAGACTCCATTGTGTAGTTCAGACACACGGTTTCACCATATGTCTCTCTCATTTTCTCTTATTCAACATGGTATTTAGAGCCTATTAAGAGAGACAACCCTATACCGTGATTACCCCGTGACCCACTGTCCTTCGGTGAGATTTTTTTTTCGGTAAACCGTGTCTCAATTCCGGTTTACCCTTTCTTTGTCGCTTTTCGTTCATTTTTTTTCTCCAGCAAATCAGTCACTGTTCATCGCGCGGCACTGTTCATCGCGCGGTACTATTCATCGAAAAAAAAAAACAAAAAAACAAAAAAACCATATTCCGCCACTGTTTC
>PGWS01032471.1:0-10969 GCA_002896235.1 Cicer reticulatum
ATAATAATAATATTTTATTCATGGATTATATTTTCTATATTTGTTTTAAAGTAAAGAAAGAAAATTAATTCTTCTTTTAAAACAATAACGTAATGTGGCGGTATGTGAACGAGACAGATGGACACGACGGTGAAATAATATGTTAAATTATTTGCTCGTACGTTGTCGGATATGTCGCGACACAAAGGCCACCCACGATTGAGAGTGAGTAATATGGTGCGGCGAGCGAGGATGAATTTCATCCGGCGGCCGCGACCATTAATTCTAATCCTAAGGGCGAAAACATTTATCTGTTGTTATGATTTTTTTTAGTTGATAAAGACGTATTATGAATATTATATTACAATATGATGAAATTTATTTTTTCAGCTTATAAACATCAATTAGTTATATTTTTTTATTATTATTTTTTGTGTTGTAAAGAAAACAATTTTAGGATTAAACATTCTTTAAAAAATAAAAGCTTTACACATGAGTTTACTTTTTACAAATAGGAAAAAAATAGAAAGCGAAATAAAATATATAAAAAAAAAGATGCAAAAACAAAACAAAAGACTAATAAGCAGAAAATTAGAGAGAAAAAAAATATAAGACAAATGATACCTTACTCCTGAATTGTTGTTTTGCTAGACCGATTGTTTCAAGACCAGATTTTTTCCTTCTCTTTTGCCAACTAATCTCTCTCTTTTTTATGTGCTCTCAATTTGTGTTTTCAATTGTGCTCCCTTTTGTCTTCTTGTGGCCGACTATTTATAGACTTTTGGATATAGATTTCAAAAGACAAAAGAATAATTGTCAATTGATTACCATTAATCTATTTTTGTTGGTTTCTTTTCTTTTAATTGGCCACAATTATACCGATTCTTATTGCTATTGATTCATTTCTTCAGTTTTCTTTTCTATTCAATTGATCACCATTATTCTAATTTTTATGACCATCAATCAATTTCTTTTCGGTTTTTTTTCATTTATTTTGATCATCATTGCATCGATTTTTATGACCATCAATTCATTTCTTTTCCATTTCCTTTATTTTTATTTCCTATTATTACTTTTATATTTTAGAAAATAGTCTGAACAAGAATTAGAGGCAAAAAAGAACCGAAAACACTTGTGATTGTTAAAAGCTTATATCCCTATATTTATTTTTATTTTAATTTCCTCACATATTTTATATATTATTATTATATTATATTTCCTTTTTTAATAAAAGTAAAATCGGACAAAATAGGTGTCAACAACAATCAAACCAAGAATTCTTACCGCCATATTTCAAAGTGAAAGCTTTTGTGTCTTCCATACAATGAGGACATGCCAACTTACCTTATGTTCCCCATCTAGATAACATACTATATGCAGGAAAATCATTAATTGTCCACATCAAGCATGCTTTTATGATGAAGTTTTGTTTTGTGGATATATCATAGGTCAAAATGTCGTTGGACCACAATCGTTGCAAATCATCAATCAATGGTTGCAAGTAGACATCTATATTTTGTTTGGGATTAGAAGGTCTAGGTATGAGACAAGTCAAAAATAAGTATGGTTCGGTCATGCACATTTCAGGGGGAAGATTGTATGGAGTGAGTATAATTGGCCAACATGAGTATGAAGAAAGCAAATGCTTGAATATAAGGAGTAAGTCCACCCGAACATAGACCCAACCTTACATTTTTGGGGTCACTAGCAAAGTCAGGATATACATCGTCAAAATGTTTCCACGCTTTTCCATCAGACGGATGGCGAAGGACGTTTGAACTCTTTTTATTCTTGTGATGCCATCTCATTTCAGCTGTAGACTCTGTTGATGCATACAATCTTTGTAATCTAGGAATGATAGGGAAATAAAACATCCTTTTTGCTGGAACGTCTTTGTATTTTCCCATACCAGTCCTACGTGGAATGAACCTAGGAGAATGACAAATTTTGCACTCAGATAACTTTTTATCATTCTTGTAATATAACATACATCCTTTCTTACAACAGTCAATCTTTTCAACCTTCAACCCTAACTTTGAAACCAATTGTGTTGCTTGGTAATAGTTATCGGGCAAGCATGTTGGCACTGGACATACACTTTTAAGCATTTTTATAACAAAATCTATACCTTTTTGTGGAACATGCCAATTAGACCTAATTGCCAGAAGTTGAACACATATTGATAACATTAATGGGTAGCCCCCTCGTAGATGGGCTTGTTGGTGGATATCAACTTGTCATAAAACCATTTTGCATCTTCGTTAGGCAACTCATCCTCAGCAAATGTCTAATTTCCCATGTTAGTGTTCACATCAAGGACATCTCGATAAGGCCTAAAAGCATCAAAAACCATTTCATCCATTGCATTAAATTGGTCGTCATGATGCACAATCCTACTACTAGTCGAACCACCCCTTGTTTCAAACATTGCCTTCACTTCTCCGTGTTCAGTCCAAATCCAATAGTTTGGTTGTAATCCATCCCGGTACAAGTGAAGTCTAACAGTAGTTGCTGCAGATATCTTCATACACTTGCATTTTATACACGTACACCTTATCCCTCCCTCAGATATACAAATTGGTTGTTTCAAAGCCCTCTTCACAAAATCTTTAACACCACTAACACACTCGTCTTTCAATCCACGTCTATTTTCATGTACCCTATTGTACATCCAACTACGATCCATTTACTATAAGACCAAAACTTAACTTGTCAATCACTAAATAAGTTTTAAAAATTATAGAGATAAATAAACTCATGAACCTAACAATTTTATGCAATATATATGAGTCATATAGAATAAATTCCAACATAGCAGAGATTAATATTCAAACAGTAACAGAATTTCCAATTTATATCATGGCACTGCATAACAATGCAACTAACTAATTAGTTAGATAATTAGATTGAAAACAAAGTATAATCAAATGAAATCAGGAGCAATTTAAACAAAGTATATGGAGGTTTTCCAAACTAGCCTTAGATTGCACTTGAACATCAGATTTTTGTATAAGAGCAATTTAAACAAAGTATAAGGAGGTTTTTCAAACTTGCATTGAACATCAGATTTTAGTATAGGAGCAATTTAAACAAAGTATAGGGAGGTTTTTCAAACTCTCATTGAACATCAGATTTTAGTTTAGTTAGATTGCACTTTTACAGAGTTCGGTGAGGTTTTCCAAATTCAGCATGTACACCAACAAACAAACTCAACAACATCCATATTAATAACAAGTATAATCAAATTAACAACATCCATACCTTTCAAGTGCTTATAATCCTTCCCCCTCCAAACTACGATTTGTTGTTTATCGAAATTCACCAGGATACAAGGGACCAGGTCCTGCATCAATGCATTTGGGATAGTTAGAAAGCAACAACTTACAAAACCAAGCAGAAAAATGAACCAGAAACGCAGAAAAACACAGAAAAATGAACCAGAAATCATGTCTAAGTTATGTCTAAGTTAATATAAGCAATTAAAGAGAAATCGTGCAATCTGTCCAGATAGTGCAATTAAAGTGAAATCATGCAATCTGTCCAGATAGTGCAATCTGTCCAGAAATCATGCAAATAAAGAGAAATCAACGCTATGGTATTGGTAAGCCCTTCATCCTCATTCTTCAAATTACCTCGATTTTGTACTAGGAAAATCTACATTTTGTTTGTAATAACCTCAACAACAGCAAAAAACTGATTTCTTGGTGTAAGATAGTGCATTTTACATTGGTGTTCAAACCAGAACCTGCATTTGGTGTAAGATATTACATGCCCTTACTTCAAATAACTAAGAGTTAATAAACATAAGTACAAACACACAATATCAATACATTATATTAACATCATAACACATTCATAATAAATATTTAATTTTGGCCATGATATATTGTTAATTACTCAAATTTATTATCTAAGTCTAACCACTGCAAAATCTCAATTAATCATTCTTTAATTCTTTATGGATGAATGACCAAAACAGAAACTTTTGGCCAGAAATTAGTCACTATCTAATATCGTCCATCCAATGTCCAATTTGAATTCATTGCATGCCTTTGAATCCATTTAGGTTGCTGGTAATCAAGAAAGTAAATTAGAACCGAACCAATTGCTCTCCATTTGATGTTGCTATTATGTCCTCTTTAGTTTGCTTGAACTTTGAATCATAGACAATGTTTAAAAACACACAAAACACACAAAACAAAAGCCACATATTAATCAGACCATCAAAGCCAAACAAAAGCCACAAAAACAGAAAGCACAAAAAAACAAAACACACAAAAACAGAACTTCTAATCTTGGTTCTAAAAATCAGAACTTCTAAGCAGAACTTCTAAAAATCAAAAAGCATAACTAAAATTCTGAAACCATAAATCTATATCCACTGTTTGAAATTGAAAACAAATAAGAGAAAACGTCAAACCAGAAATTCTAATCTTGGGAAAAAAACGTGAACGGCTACCTTGAGAATCGACCACAGATGACGGCGCGGGTTCAAGAGGGTCACAGGTTCGAGAGGGGGACGGTGACGGTGACGACACTGAACGGTGACGGGTTCGAGAGGGGGACAGTGAAGACTCTGAGGGTTTGAGAGGGCGACGACGACGGGTTCCAGAGGGGTTCAGTGACGCTGACGGTCACAGGTTCGGCGGCAATACTCACGACATTGAGAGGAACGAGAATCGGTGTTGGGTTCTAAATGTAGGGTTCAACGATGCGAAACAATGAGAGAAGGGTTCAAAACAGGAGAAGGGTTCGATCTGATTGTATTTTCTAAGGGAACAATCTGATTTTACAAATAATATTAAAAAATTTAAAAATAACCTAGTGTCGGCCACTCCGACGCTACATATTAAAATAAAAAATAAAAAATTAAACGAATAAACTAGCGTTTGATTTATTTTACTTAGCGTCGGCCACGCCAACTCTAATTGTCAACAAAATTAGAAAACTACATTTATTACCTTAGCGTCGGCTAGACCGACGCTAAGTAGCATTGGAGTCGGGGACCGACGCTAAAATCGGCAGCTAAAATGCAATTTTCTAGTAGTGACCATAGACCCTTCTGGTCGTGCTTTATTAAGAACATACGATTTAAGTTGTCCTAAGTACCTATTATTGAACCACAATAATATTCGTTAGAACAAAATTGCCAACTACTAGTTATTGAAGGAACAAGATCACGCATATTTTACCTTTCAGATGGATACATCCATCGATAATGAATAAGACCTCCAAGTTTAACTTCTTCAACAAGGTGAACAACCAAGTGAACCATAACAGTGAAAAATGAGGGAGGAAATATCATTTCCATGTGGCATAAAGTAAGGACAATATGATTTTGCAATTTTTCCAAATCATCAACATTCAATACTTTACTACATAATTGTCTAAAGAATGAGCAAAACTCAATCAATATAGCTGAAACATCATCAGGTAATGTTGTTCGAATGGCTAACGTTAGAAGTTGTTCCATCAATCTGTGACAATCATGACTCTTCAACATTCCATTCAACTTAAGATTTTCCATGTCAATGCGTATAAAAATGTTGCTCGAATAACCATCAGGCAGAGTGATATTCTTTAAAGTTGTTAAAAATCTCTTCTTACCATTATTAGTCAGAGTAAATACTGCTGGAGAAATTCTTCCATTTTCATTGGACCAAAGGTCAAGTCTTATGCCCATAGCTTTAAGGTATTTTCTTGCATTAAGATGATCTTTACTTTTTGTGCTATCATTTAACAAAGTAAATATGATATTATCATACACATTTTTCTCAATATGCATCATGTCAAAATTATGGCGCAGAAGATTATCCTTCCAATATGGAAGTTCAAAGAATATGCTTTTCTTTTTCCATTGTTGATTGACACCTTGTGTAGGTCGTCCACCAGGTGTTCTTTTTCCCGACCTTTCTTTCTCTGGCTTTCTACCAAATGTGACATTAATGTTTTGAACTTGTTCAAGAATTTGAATCCCAAATAAAATTTTAGGTGGACCACACATATCTTGTTGACCATCAAAGCGAACCATGTTCAATCTAAATCATGTCTCTAATCGAGAAAATGACGATGACCCATAAAACACTATTTTTGCTAATGAGGAAGACGATGAGAGTAGAAGTCAATGTTACACGATGTGCAAGCAAGTCCGGTGTAAGGTTCCACCCAGAAAGTGTACACCCAACCCCCAGAAACACTAAATGGCCATATCAAAGTTGCATGTATGTGAATATCTTTTTTAAAAAATCGTATGTATCGACAACCTTGTTTCTCATAACTCTTTTAATTATTTGACTAGAGTTTAAGTAACATCAAGTATTCATTCCGGCATTTTTTTACTGGAAATTATCATTGACATTATAAAGATGTATCTTCACGCACCACGCTATGGAGGAGCTGCTATGAATGAGAATAACTGGCCAAATA
Organism: Cicer reticulatum; assembly: GCA_002896235.1. Taxonomy (NCBI): domain Eukaryota; kingdom Viridiplantae; phylum Streptophyta; class Magnoliopsida; order Fabales; family Fabaceae; genus Cicer; species Cicer reticulatum. Next base: position 6,406 of record PGWS01032471.1, read on the forward strand.
CTTATAATTTGTACTCATTTCATACCAAAAGGATTAAACACCATCACTAGCCAATAAAGTCTCACATTTCGGGGTCTGATGCAAACCAAGTGTTTGTCAAGTCAAAATGTTTCTAAGCTTCAGAATCTCTAGGATGCCTCAACAAAAGTAATCTTTGTAACCGTGGTTTTAATGGAAAATATCGAAGAACTTTTGCAGGAACTTTCTGTTGATTATTTCCATCACCAGACACTCCAATTGGACCAACTTTTGCTTTTGATTTCCATTTGAAAGTGTTACAAATTTTGCAGGTCTCCCTCTCTTCATCTTCCTTATTACCCCAATAAAGCATACAATTATTCGGACAAACAGGGATCTTTTCATAATTTAAACCCAGCTTGGTGATTTTTTTTTGGCTTCATATAATGAATTTGGTATATTTGCAAATTCAAGTGCATTTTTTAATAACTCTAAAACCATTGTCATGGCTTTATTTGTCATTCTACATAAGCATTTAACACACCCTTCATATAAAGGTTGTTCTCCGTCTCTACTTAATTCATAGTACTCTTTGGCCTCTTCATACCTTTGTTGACTTGCATTTGGCACCATATCTTCATTCTGATCAATCTCTGCAATTTGATTCAATGGGTACTCGTTCTGCTAGATCTTCGACTCCAAAAGCATCATTAATCATGTCTACATATGATCATCAACAACAATGTGTCTTGAACTATATTCGAAAATTTACTAGGTGAGATAGTACTAGTTTCTCCTATGGGACTCTCCATGTGCTACCCAAAGGGTTGGAAACGGTTTCACCTTAAGTGGTCGTACATTACACTTCTACTCTACGAGTTTTTTTGAAACCCCAACATTTACAAGGCATATTATTTCACCATTTTCTAATTCATCTCGAAAGGCAAAAAGTAGTAGTAAATCCCTTTATCACTTGATCATATTCAGTCGATGAGTGTGCTCTTAATCCATGACTTATCCATTGCTTCAAGGAAGATCACATATGTATTTTGACACACAAATAACATAATTCAACTTAGAATAGAAAAGAGATTAACCTCTAAATAGAATAGTTTCACTATGCATACAAGGAACAAAACATGCAAAAGAGATCATAAAACAGATTCACAAAACAAATGTCCTTAAAGAAGAACAAGTCTAAATAAACATAAAGAATGCAACAACAAAAAAAGGAAAATCGTTAACAACCTTATACTCATACATAAAAAATTAGAAGCGCATTAATTAACCTCATACTCATGCTTTGAACCAATTTTCTTAATTTCTTTCATGTTTCAAATTATCTCAAAATTACCAGCAGACAAATGAAGAAGCTATAGAAAATGATACATTAACTAACTTTAGCAAGCTTTTAAAGTTTTAACCTTCAACCAAATACTCACTTCTAAACTGAATACAAAATCTTTTTAGCAATTGTTTTTCCAAAGATTCAAAACAATATATTCTACCTGCAACATAGTGATGAAATAAGCTCCTAATTCAAATATTGAAAAATATAAAATATTAAAACAAACAGTTATAAACTGCATTATAATGATATTAGTACTTTTTATATATAAGCAATTTGTTTTCATCCAATTTGTTTTATTTATCACTTAACTAATTGGTTTATTGGTTCACTAGCAGTAATTAATCACTAAAGTAACAACATCTATCAATATACATCTATTTGTTTTAATTATTTCCAATGTCTTCTTGATGCCATTATGTAAGAAAAACAACAATGAACAACTTATCAGCCAACAATTTCATTTTAGGAACACACATATGCAACATGCATGTTTCATATTTGCGACAAGCTAGATTATACTACTACATCTAAAAGTCTCATTCAACATACTAATAGGATTTATCATTTTTTCCAAATACATCTATAAGTCTCATATTCAAATTACTAAATAATTTCTATACTACATCTATAAGCTAGATTCTTAAGTAATAGTATTAAGTGCCTTTTAAAAACTAAAATTAAATACATCATACAACTTATTTTAAGGATAACCACCAATCAGAATGGGCACATTTAAATACACTACCTATTTTTCATTTTGCTGTGGACATTAAAACGAAATTATGACGGATGTGTGAAGAATCTATTGGAATGTTCAATAAAATACTCTAGCAACATTTATAAATTCATGAAGAACTTTATAAATGCATGACTCTGAGGTCATTGCTATTTTAACCACCAATCATATGCTATAGATTGTAGAAGAAAAAGGTTACAAATGAACTCCATGAAAAACTTGCTTCATTGGACATGAACAAGAATTCATAAGACCCATAAAAACTTGCTTCAATTGTGTTGATGTTTTTCTTTCATTATGATTAATTTCAAAATTAAGATAACACTTATGAAAAAAAAATGGAATTAAACGGTTAAGTGGAATCAAATTAACATTTTTCAATCTCTGTCTAGTATATCCTTTAAAAAAAAAAAACAATATAAATGAACTTGTATAAAATCAATTCTAACTAAATGTGGTTTCAAGTAAGTATATAATGGTTTAAAACAATAAGTGTTATAAAATTCATAAAACAGAAACAACAATAGTTGAGTAGTGCCTACCAAGTTTCAAAAACGCAGCAGGCTTGCACCAAATATCTCTTCTGCTTCAACTATGGCAAGTGGTATTAAATGAAACCTGCAAGTAATTTTAAAAAACAGAACTTAAGCACTCAAAGTGCACATTAAAACTTTTTTTTATATGAAATTATGTGATCTATTAAACCATTATTTGATGAATCATTCATAAAAATAGAACTAAGCACTCATCAGAGCTTTATTCCATACACATATATGACTTAAAATACAATAATACACAAAAATTAAACACATATTATACTAATCATCAAAGTTCATTGCTACTAATATTCAACATAATAATTAAGCAACAAAAACATGGATTGTTGTCTTGGGTAGAGTACTTTGTTAACCAACCATTGAGTTGTCTTCGATTTTCAGTTCCATTCATCTGCAAATGTTTCCAGAATGATTTATAAAGTTTGAACTTTTCCCAATGATATGAAAATTGCTTCACTAATCTACTTATATTGGTAGACCAAATTCGGTGTGTGATGCTTTTCATTACATCAATGATTAATTTCAAATTAAATAACACTGGCGCACACAAAAATGGAAATTAACGGTTAATGGAATAAAAATAATACATTTCTTCCAATCTCATGTCTAAATTGTCCTTTAAAAAAATAATTTAACTTGTATTTTACCATGAAAATCAAATCTTTACTCTTGTATTTTAAAATAACTAAATGAAAACTAACACCAAACACTCTCCTGTATGATTGGGTGGAAAGCATAATCATATGTAAGTAAAAAATATTTGTTTATGTTTGCCACCATAAGGTAACTTCTATTCATATGCTAACTTATTGTTTGACACAAATTGTTTGAATAAAAATCAATTTTCATAATAACCAACTTAGAACTCGACGAAGTGCAGAATTTAGCACTCAAAGTGTAGAACATAACCACTCAATCAGCTTATTCCATAACATATCATGACTTAAAAAAGATAATGCACAAAATTAAACACATCTTCATAACTAATCATTAAATTTCATTTGCTACTAATATTAAACATAATATCTTAGCACAATAAAGGATTATTGGTGCAGAAATTAAAAAGCAGAAAGAATGATTGCAGAGAAGAGCCAAATAACTTAGGATTTAGCATAAGAACTAGCACATTTCACAAAAGTCTAAACAAATGTATATAACCCCCAAGATGCATTTCATCATCCCTATAGCAAAAGTGGAATTGTTTTATAGAAGAATGAGAAATTATCAGTTTTTGTTTTTCACTTTTACAATCTTGACATATTGATATATGAGCGATTACCTTGACAAGAATATCTTTATTTCCAAAGACGATAAATCACCTTCTTTTCACAGAGGTGATTCATTTTTTCTTCGATTTCATTTTCTTTAGAAATTATAGATTACAGACGGTTGAGAGATTTGGGGAGTTTTCAAAATGCTTAGGTTTGGAAGACAGAGGAACACCACCAGGAGGAGAGAAAAGAAATTAAAAATCTGGAAATGAAAAACACTGAGAGAGGTTTATGCTTTAAACGACGACGATTGATTAAAACCACCCCATGAACCGTCGCAAACTGGTGGTGAGGGTAAAAAATGCCACTCATGTAAATAGGGATAATATCTTCCATATTTATTTTTGTATTTATTGCCTTGAGCCTATATAAAATAGACTCCATTGTGTAGTTCAGACACACGGTTTCACCATATGTCTCTCTCATTTTCTCTTATTCAACATGGTATTTAGAGCCTATTAAGAGAGACAACCCTATACCGTGATTACCCCGTGACCCACTGTCCTTCGGTGAGATTTTTTTTTCGGTAAACCGTGTCTCAATTCCGGTTTACCCTTTCTTTGTCGCTTTTCGTTCATTTTTTTTCTCCAGCAAATCAGTCACTGTTCATCGCGCGGCACTGTTCATCGCGCGGTACTATTCATCGAAAAAAAAAAACAAAAAAACAAAAAAACCATATTCCGCCACTGTT
>PGWS01032472.1:0-14062 GCA_002896235.1 Cicer reticulatum
ATAATCTGTTAAATTATTTGCTCATACGTTGTCGGATATGTCGCGACACAAAGGCCATCCACGATTGAGAGTGAGTAATATGGTGCGACGAGCGAGGATGAATTTCATCCGGCGGCCGCGACCATTAATTCTAATCCTAAGGGCGAAAACATTTATCTGTTGTTATGATTTTTTTTAGTTGATAAAGACGTATTATGAATATTATATTACAATATGATGAAATTTATTTTTTTCAGCTTATAAACATCAATTAGTTATATTTTTTTATTATTATTTTTTGTGTTGTAAAGAAAACAATTTTAGGATTAAACATTCTTTAAAAAATAAAAGCTTTACACATGAGTTTACTTTTTACAAATAGGAAAAAAATAGAAAGCGAAATAAAATATATAAAAAAAAAGATGCAAAAACAAAACAAAAGACTAATAAGCAGAAAATTAGAGAGAAAAAAAATATAAGACAAATGATACCTTACTCCTGAATTGTTGTTTTGCTAGACCGATTGTTTCAAGACCAGATTTTTTCCTTCTCTTTTGCCAACTAATCTCTCTCTTTTTTATGTGCTCTCAATTTGTGTTTTCAATTGTGCTCCCTTTTGTCTTCTTGTGGCCGACTATTTATAGACTTTTGGATATAGATTTCAAAAGACAAAAGAATAATTGTCAATTGATTACCATTAATCTATTTTTGTTGGTTTCTTTTCTTTTAATTGGCCACAATTATACCGATTCTTATTGCTATTGATTCATTTCTTCAGTTTTCTTTTCTATTCAATTGATCACCATTATTCTAATTTTTATGACCATCAATCAATTTCTTTTCGGTTTTTTTTCATTTATTTTGATCATCATTGCATCGATTTTTATGACCATCAATTCATTTCTTTTCCATTTCCTTTATTTTTATTTCCTATTATTACTTTTATATTTTAGAAAATAGTCTGAACAAGAATTAGAGGCAAAAAAGAACCGAAAACACTTGTGATTGTTAAAAGCTTATATCCCTAATTATTTATTTTTATTTTTATATTTCTTCACATATATTATATATATTATTATTATTATTATTCTTTTTTAATAAAAAGTAAAAATCGGCAAAATTAGGTGTCAACAACAATCAAACCAAGAATTCTTACCGCCATATTTCAAAGTGAAAGCTTTTGTGTCTTCCATACAATGAGGACATGCCAACTTACCTTATGTTCCCCATCTAGATAACATACTATATGCAGGAAAATCATTAATTGTCCACATCAAGCATGCTTTTATGATGAAGTTTTGTTTTGTGGATATATCATAGGTCAAAATGTCGTTGGACCACAATCGTTGCAAATCATCAATCAATGGTTGCAAGTAGACATCTATATTTTGTTTGGGATTAGAAGGTCTAGGTATGAGACAAGTCAAAAATAAGTATGGTTCGGTCATGCACATTTCAGGGGGAAGATTGTATGGAGTGAGTATAATTGGCCAACATGAGTATGAAGAAAGCAAATGCTTGAATATAAGGAGTAAGTCCACCCGAACATAGACCCAACCTTACATTTTTGGGGTCACTAGCAAAGTCAGGATATACATCGTCAAAATGTTTCCACGCTTTTCCATCAGACGGATGGCGAAGGACGTTTGAACTCTTTTTATTCTTGTGATGCCATCTCATTTCAGCTGTAGACTCTGTTGATGCATACAATCTTTGTAATCTAGGAATGATAGGGAAATAAAACATCCTTTTTGCTGGAACGTCTTTGTATTTTCCCATACCAGTCCTACGTGGAATGAACCTAGGAGAATGACAAATTTTGCACTCAGATAACTTTTTATCATTCTTGTAATATAACATACATCCTTTCTTACAACAGTCAATCTTTTCAACCTTCAACCCTAACTTTGAAACCAATTGTGTTGCTTGGTAATAGTTATCGGGCAAGCATGTTGGCACTGGACATACACTTTTAAGCATTTTTATAACAAAATCTATACCTTTTTGTGGAACATGCCAATTAGACCTAATTGCCAGAAGTTGAACACATATTGATAACATTAATGGGTAGCCCCCTCGTAGATGGGCTTGTTGGTGGATATCAACTTGTCATAAAACCATTTTGCATCTTCGTTAGGCAACTCATCCTCAGCAAATGTCTAATTTCCCATGTTAGTGTTCACATCAAGGACATCTCGATAAGGCCTAAAAGCATCAAAAACCATTTCATCCATTGCATTAAATTGGTCGTCATGATGCACAATCCTACTACTAGTCGAACCACCCCTTGTTTCAAACATTGCCTTCACTTCTCCGTGTTCAGTCCAAATCCAATAGTTTGGTTGTAATCCATCCCGGTACAAGTGAAGTCTAACAGTAGTTGCTGCAGATATCTTCATACACTTGCATTTTATACACGTACACCTTATCCCTCCCTCAGATATACAAATTGGTTGTTTCAAAGCCCTCTTCACAAAATCTTTAACACCACTAACACACTCGTCTTTCAATCCACGTCTATTTTCATGTACCCTATTGTACATCCAACTACGATCCATTTACTATAAGACCAAAACTTAACTTGTCAATCACTAAATAAGTTTTAAAAATTATAGAGATAAATAAACTCATGAACCTAACAATTTTATGCAATATATATGAGTCATATAGAATAAATTCCAACATAGCAGAGATTAATATTCAAACAGTAACAGAATTTCCAATTTATATCATGGCACTGCATAACAATGCAACTAACTAATTAGTTAGATAATTAGATTGAAAACAAAGTATAATCAAATGAAATCAGGAGCAATTTAAACAAAGTATATGGAGGTTTTCCAAACTAGCCTTAGATTGCACTTGAACATCAGATTTTTGTATAAGAGCAATTTAAACAAAGTATAAGGAGGTTTTTCAAACTTGCATTGAACATCAGATTTTAGTATAGGAGCAATTTAAACAAAGTATAGGGAGGTTTTTCAAACTCTCATTGAACATCAGATTTTAGTTTAGTTAGATTGCACTTTTACAGAGTTCGGTGAGGTTTTCCAAATTCAGCATGTACACCAACAAACAAACTCAACAACATCCATATTAATAACAAGTATAATCAAATTAACAACATCCATACCTTTCAAGTGCTTATAATCCTTCCCCCTCCAAACTACGATTTGTTGTTTATCGAAATTCACCAGGATACAAGGGACCAGGTCCTGCATCAATGCATTTGGGATAGTTAGAAAGCAACAACTTACAAAACCAAGCAGAAAAATGAACCAGAAACGCAGAAAAACACAGAAAAATGAACCAGAAATCATGTCTAAGTTATGTCTAAGTTAATATAAGCAATTAAAGAGAAATCGTGCAATCTGTCCAGATAGTGCAATTAAAGTGAAATCATGCAATCTGTCCAGATAGTGCAATCTGTCCAGAAATCATGCAAATAAAGAGAAATCAACGCTATGGTATTGGTAAGCCCTTCATCCTCATTCTTCAAATTACCTCGATTTTGTACTAGGAAAATCTACATTTTGTTTGTAATAACCTCAACAACAGCAAAAAACTGATTTCTTGGTGTAAGATAGTGCATTTTACATTGGTGTTCAAACCAGAACCTGCATTTGGTGTAAGATATTACATGCCCTTACTTCAAATAACTAAGAGTTAATAAACATAAGTACAAACACACAATATCAATACATTATATTAACATCATAACACATTCATAATAAATATTTAATTTTGGCCATGATATATTGTTAATTACTCAAATTTATTATCTAAGTCTAACCACTGCAAAATCTCAATTAATCATTCTTTAATTCTTTATGGATGAATGACCAAAACAGAAACTTTTGGCCAGAAATTAGTCACTATCTAATATCGTCCATCCAATGTCCAATTTGAATTCATTGCATGCCTTTGAATCCATTTAGGTTGCTGGTAATCAAGAAAGTAAATTAGAACCGAACCAATTGCTCTCCATTTGATGTTGCTATTATGTCCTCTTTAGTTTGCTTGAACTTGGTATCATAGACAAGGTTTAAAAACACACAAACAACACAAAACAAAAAGCCAACATATTAATCAGACCCATCAAAGCCAAACAAAAGCCAAAAAACAGCAAGCACAAAAAACAAAACACCAAAACATAACTTCTAACTGGTTCTAAAAATCAGAACTTCTAAGCAGAGACTTCTAAAAATCAAAAAGCAATAACAAAATTCGAAACCAAATAACATCTATATCCACGTTTTGAAAATTGAAAACAATAAGAGAAAAGTCAAACCAAGAAATTCAATCTTTGGGAAAAAAACGTGAACGGCTACCTTGAGAATCGACCACAGATGACGGCGCGGGTGTCAGAGGGTCCAGGTTCGAGAGGGGGACGGTGAACGGTGACGACACTGAACGGTGACGGGTTCGAGAGGGGGACAGTGAAGACTCTGAGGGTTTGAGAGGGCCGACGCGACGGTTCAGAGGGTTCAGTGACGCTGACGGTCACAGGTTCGGCGGCAATCTCACGACATTGAGAGGAACGAGAATCGGTGTTGGGTCTAAATGTAGGGTTCAACGATGCGAAACAATGAGAGAAGGGTTCAAAACAGGACGAAGGGTTTCGATCTGATGTATTTTCTAAGGGAACAACTGATTTTACAAATAATATTAAAAATGTAAAAATAACCTAGTGTCGGCCACTCCGACGCTACATATTAAATAAAAAATAAAAAATTAAACGAAAAACTAGCGTTTGATTTATTTTACTTAGCGTCGGCCACGCCAACTCTAATTGTCAACAAAATTAGAAAAACCTACATTTATTACCTTAGCGTCGGCTAGACCGACGCTAAGTAGCAGTGAGTCGGGACCGACGCTAAAATCGCAGCTAAAATGCAATTTCTAGTAGTGACCATAGACCTTCTGGTCGTGCTTTATTAAGAACATACGATTAAGTTGTCCTAAGTACCTATTATTGAACCACAATAATATTCGTTAGAACAAAATTGGCCCAACTACTAGTTATTGAAAGAACAAGATCACGCATATTTACCTTTCAGATGGATAATCCATCGATAATGAATAAGGACCTCCAAGTTAAACTTCTTCAACAAGGTTGAACAACCCAAGTGAACCATAACAGTGAAAATGAGGGAGGAAATATCATTTCCATGTGGCATAAAGTAAGGACAATATGATTCTTGCAATTTTTCCAATCATCAACATTCAATACTTAACTACCATAATTGTCTAAAGAATGAGCAAAACTCAAACAATTATAGCTGAACATCATCAGGTAATGTTGTTCGAATGGCTAACTTAGAAGTGTTCCATCAATCTGTGACAATCATGACTCTTCAACATCCATTCAACTTAAGATTTTCCATGTCAATGCGTATAAAAATGTTGCTCGAATAACCATCAGGCAGAGTGATATTCTTTAAAGTTGTTAAAAATCTCTTCTTACCATTAATTAGTCAGAGTAAATACTGCTGTGGAGAAATTCTTCCATTTTCATTGGACAAAGGTTCAAGTCTATGCCCATAGCTTTAAGGTTATTCTTTGCATTAAGATGATCTTTACTTTTTGTGCTATCAGTTTAACAAAGTAAATATGAATTATCATATCACATTTTTCTCGAATATGCATCATGTCAAAAATTAATGGCGCAGAGATTAATCCTCCAATATGGAAGTTCATAAGAATAATGCTTTCTTTTTCCATTGTTGATTGACACTTGTGTAGGTCGTCCACCAGGTGTTCTTTTTTTCCCCGACCTTTCTTTCTCTGGCTTTCTACCAATGTGACATTAATGTTTTGAACTGTGCAAGAATTTGGAATCCCAAATAAAATTTTAAGGTGGAACCACACATATTCTTGTTGACCATTCAAAGCGAACCTTGTTCAATCTAAACTATGTTCTCTATCGAGAAAATGACGATGACCCATAAAACAAACTATTTTTGCTATGAGGAAGACGATGAAGGAGTAGAGTCAATGTTACACGATGGGCAAGCAAGTCCGGTGTAAGTGTTCCGGACCCAGAAAGTGTACCACAACCCCAGAAAATCACTAATTGTCCATATCAAAGTTGCGTGTAATGTGATATCTCTTTTTTAAAGAATCGTATGTTATCGACAGCCTGTTCTCATAACTCTTTAATTATTTGACAGAGTTGGTAATAGACATCAATTCATTTCCTGGCATTTTTTTACTGGGAATTCTCATTGACATTAAAAAGCATGTATCTTCACGCACACACGCATGGAGGAGTGTGTATGAATGAGAATAATGGCCAATACTATAATTGTGTACTATCATACCAAAAGGATTAAAACCATCACTAGCCATACAAGGTCTCACATTCGCGGGTCTGATGCAACCAAGTGTTTGTCAAGTCAAAATGTTTCTAAGCTTCAGAATCTCTAGGATGCCTCAACAAAAGTAATCTTTGTAACCGTGGTTTAATGGAAATATCGAAGACTTTTGCAGGAACTTCTGTTGATATTTCCATCACCAGGACACTCCAATTGGACCAACTTTTGCTTTTGATTTCCATTTGAAAGTGTTACAAATTTTGCAGGTCTCCCTCTCTTCATCTTCCTTATTACCCCAATAAAGCATACAATTATTCGGACAAACAGGGATCTTTTCATAATTTAAACCCAGCTTGGTGATTTTTTTTTGGCTTCATATAATGAATTTGGTATATTTGCAAATTCAAGTGCATTTTTTAATAACTCTAAAACCATTGTCATGGCTTTATTTGTCATTCTACATAAGCATTTAACACACCCTTCATATAAAGGTTGTTCTCCGTCTCTACTTAATTCATAGTACTCTTTGGCCTCTTCATACCTTTGTTGACTTGCATTTGGCACCATATCTTCATTCTGATCAATCTCTGCATTTGATTCAATGGGTACTTCGTTTGCTAGATCTTCGACTCCAAAAGCATCATTAATCATGTTCTACATATGATCATCAACAACAATTGTGTCTTGAACTATATTCGAAATATTACTAGGTGAGATAGTACTAGTTTCTCCTATGGACTCTCCATGATGTACCCAAAGGGTTGGAAACGGTTTGCACTTTAAGTGGTCGTACATTACACTTCTACTCTACGGTTTTTTTGAAACCCCAACATTTACAAGGCATATTATTTCACCATTTTCTAATTCATCTCGAAAGGCAAAAGTAGTAAATCCCTTTATCACTTGATCATATTCAGTCGATGTGTGTGGCTTCTTAATCCATGACTTATCCATTGCTTCAAAGAAGATCACATATGTTATTTTGACACACAAATAACATAATTCAACTTAGAATAGAAAAGAGATTAACCTTAAATAGAATAGTTTCACTATGCATACAGGAACAAAACATGCAAAAGAGTCATAAAACAGATTCACAAAACAAATGTCCTTAAAGAAGAACAAGTCTAAATAAACATAAAGAATGCAACAACAAAAAAAGGAAAATCGTAACAACCTTATACTCATACATAAAAAGTTAGAAGCGCTTAATAACCTCATACTCATGCTTTGAACCAATTTTCTTAATTTCTTTCATGGTTTCAAATTATCTCAAATACCAGACCAAATGAAGAAGCTATTAGAAAATGATAGCATTAACTAACTTAGCAAGCCTTTAAAGTTATAACCTTCAACAATACTCACTTCTAAACTGAATACAAAATTCTTTTAGCCAATGTTTTTCCAAAGATTCAAAACAATAGTATTCTACCTGCAACATTAGTGATGAAATAAGCTCCTAATTCAATATTGAAAATAATAAAAATATTAAACAACATTATAAATGCATTATATGATATTAGTACTTTTTATATATAAGGCAAATTTTTTCATCCAATTTGTTTATTTACACTTTACTAATTGAGTTATTTGGTTCACTAGCAGTAATTAATCACTAAAAGTAACAACATCATCAAATATACATTTATTTTGTTTTTAATTATTTTCCAATGTCTCTTGATGCCATTATGTTAAAAAAGCAACAATTGAAACACTTATCAGCCACAATTTCATTTTAGGAACACAACATATGCAACATCATGTTCATATTTGCGTACTAAGCTAGATTATATACATACATCTAAAAGTCCATTCAAATTACTAATAGGTATAATCATTTTTTCCAAATACATCTATAAGTCTCATTTCAAATACTAAATAGATTCTATACTACATCTATAAGCTAGATCTTAAGTAATAGTATTAAGTGCTTTTAAAAAACTAAATTAAATACATGCAATACATACTTATTTTAAAGGATAACCACATATAGAATGGGCACATTAAATACACTACCTCAATTTTCATTTTGCTGTGACATCTAAACGAAATTAGAAGGATGTGTGAAGAACTATTGGAATGTCAATAAAAATCTAGCACATTATAAATTCATGAAGAAAATCTTATAAATTTCATGAATCTGGAGGTCATTGCTTATTTAACCACCATATAGGCTATAGATTGTAGAAGAAAAGGTTACAAATGAACTCCATAAAACTTGCTTCAATTGGACATGAACAAGATTCATAATGACTCCATAAAACTTGCTTCAATTGTGTGTGATGTTTTTCTTTCATTATGATTAATTTCAAAATTAAGATAACACTTAGTGAAAAAAAAATGGAATTAAACGGTTAAGTGGAATCAAAATTAATCATTTTTCAATCTCATGTCTAGTTATATCCTTTAAAAAAAAAAACAATATAATTTAACTTGTATAAAATCAATTCTAACTAAATGTGGTTTCAAGGTAAAGTATATAATGTTTAAAAACAATAAGTGTTATAAAATTCATAAAAACAGAAACAACAATAGTTGCAGTAGTGCCTACCCAAGTTCAAAACTGCAGCAGGCCTTGCACCAAATATCTCTTCTGCTTCAACTATGGCAAGTGGTATTAAATGGACACACCTGCAAGTAAATTTTAAAAACAGAACTTAGCACTCAAAGTGCACATTAAAACTTTTTTTTATGAAATTATGTGATCCTATTAAACCATTATTTGATGAATCATTCCATAAAAATAGAACTTAGCACTCAAAGAGCTTTATTCCATACACATATAATGACTTAAAATACAATAATACACAAAATTAAACACATATTCATAACTAATCATCAAAGTTCATTGCTACTAATATTCAAACATAATATTAAGCAAAAAAACATGGATTGTTGTCTTGGGTAAGTACTTGTTAACCAACCATTGAGTTGTCTTCGATTTCAGTTCCATTCATCTGCAATGTTTCCAGAATTGATTTTAAAGTTTGAACTTTTTCCCAATGATATGAAAATTGTTCACTAATCTACTTATATTTTAGACCAAATTCGTGTGTGATGCTTTTCATTCATCATGATTAATTTCAAAATTAAGATAACACTTGGCGCACACAAAAAATGGAATTAAACGGTTAAGTGGAATAAAAAATAATCATTTTCCAATCTCATGTCTAAATATGTCCTTTAAAAAAATAATTTAACTTGTATTTTACCATGAAAATCAATCTTTACTCTTGTATTTTAAAATAACTAAATGAAAACTAACACCAAACACTCTCCTGTATGATTGGGGTGGAAGCATAATCATATGTAAGTAAAAAAAATATTTGTTTATGTTTGCCACCATAAGGTAACTTCTATTCATATGCCTAACTTATGTTTGACACAAATTGTTTTGAATAAAATCAATTTCATAATAACCGAACTTAGAACTCAAAGTGCAGAATTTAGCACTCAAAGTGTAGAACATAACACTCAATCAGCTTTATTCCATACACATATCATGACTTAAAAAAGAATAATGCACAAAATTAAACACATCTTCATAACTAATCATTAAATTTCATTGCTACTAATATTCAAACATAATATTAAGCACAATAACAGGGATTATTGGTGCAGAAATTAAAAAGCAGAAAGAATGATTGCAGAGAAGAGCCAAATAACTTAGGATTAGCATAAGAACTAGCACATTCACAAAGCTAAACTAATTGTATATAACCCCCAAGATGCATTTCATCATCCCCTATAGCAAAAGGTGGAATTGTTTATGAAGAATGAGAAAGTTATCAGTTTTTGTTTTTCACTTTTAGCAATTTGAGATATTGATAGATTGAGCGATTACCTTTACAAGAATTGATTTTATTTCCAAGACGATAAATCACCTTCTTTTACAGAGGTGATTTCATTTTTCTTCGATTTCATTTTCTTTAGAAATTTTAGATTTGACAGAGGTTGAGAGATTTGGGGGTTTTCAGAAATTTTAGGGTTGAGAAAGGAACACACGCGGGAGTGAGAAAAGAAATTAAAAAATCTGGAAAATGAAACACGAGAGAGGTTTATGCTTTAAACGACGACGATTGATTAAAACCACCCCATGAACCGTCGCAAACTGGTGGTGAGGGTAAAAAATGCCACTCATGTAAATAGGGATAATATCTTCCATATTTATTTTTGTATTTATTGCCTTGAGCCTATATAAAATAGACTCCATTGTGTAGTTCAGACACACGGTTTCACCATATGTCTCTCTCATTTTCTCTTATTCAACATGGTATCTAGAGCCTATTAAGAGAGACAACCCTATACCGTGATTACCTCGGGACCCACTGTCCTTCGGTGAGATTTTTTTTTTCGGTAAACCGTGTCTCATTTCCGGTTTACCCTTTCTTTGTCGCTTTTCGTTCATTTTTTTTCCAGCAAATCAGTCAACTGTTCATCGCGCGCACTATTCATCGCGCGGTACTGTTCATCGGGAAAAAAAAAACCATATTCCGCCACTGTTTCGCTGCTGGTTTTTAGGTAACTACTTATTGATTATGGCTACTTATAAAGATTTTCTTCGGTGGAGAGAGTATTGTCAGAACTCGAGTTCCGTTGTTTCCGCCGCACAAAGTGGTAATTCACCTGTTTGCATCTCACCTTCTCATAGCCCATGGATTCTCGATTCTGGTGTATCTGATCACATTACTGGTAATAAGACTCTTTTCTCCTCTCTCACAACATCTGATTATTTACCTAAGATAGTCTCAGCCAATGGTTCCCAAACACAGTCTCAAGGGATTGGCACTGTCCAAATCCTCCCTACTCTGTTAGTTAAATTTGTCCTTTATGTACCTGGATGCCCATTTAATTTAATTTCTATTAGTCGATTGACTCGTTCTCATGACTGTGTTGTCACATTTACTAATTGCAATGTTACTTTGCAAGACCGAATATCAGGACGACAAATTGGTGTCGGATGTGAGTCTAATGGTCTTTATTATCTCTCAAACCATCAACAGCGTGCCCTACCACATATTCTCCTCTTACTATACATGCTCAGTTAGGTCATCCGAGTCTTCCCAAACTTCAACAATTAGTACCTAATCTAACCAAAATATCTAGCTTAAATTGTGAGTCGTGTCAATTAGGGAAACAGACTCATAGTCATTTCACTGATCGAGCTAATAAACGAGCTTCCTCCCCATTTGCTTTAGTTCACTCAGATGTTTGGGGTCCCTCTCGTACTATTTCCACACTTGAGCCTAGATATTTTGTTACCTTTATCGATGATTTTTCCCGTTGTACATGGTTATTTTTAATGAAAAATAGGTCTGAATTATTTTCTATTTTTGAACAATTTTATAAGGAAATTAAAACTCAATTTGGTGTATCCATTCGCACTTTGCGCAGTGATAATGCCCGTGAATTTTTATCCCATCAATTTCAAAATTTTATGACCTCTAACGGCATTCTTCATCAAACATCTTGTGCTCATACACCTCAACAAAATGGGGTAGCCGAACGCAAAAATCGGCACCTTATTGAAACCACTCGTACTCTCCTTCTTCATGGTAATGTACCATCTCGCTTTTGGGGCGATGCTGTTCTAACGACGTGCTATCTTATAAATCGCATGCCTTCGTCTGCTCTTGATAACAAAGTCCCTCACTCGATCCTCTTTCCTGGTACCCCTCTTCACTCACTTCCTCCTCGGGTCTTCGGATCTACATGTTTTGTCCACAATCTCACTCCTGGTCTTGACAAACTTTCAGCTCGATCATTAAAATGTGTCTTTCTTGGTTATCATCGGTCCCAAAAAGGTTATCATTGTTATTCTCCTACTCTTCGACGATATCTCATATCGGCTGATGTCACATTTTTTGAGTCTGTTACATACTATGAGTCGCTTCCCGATCCTTTGTCTGCAACTATTCCTCTGGACCTACCAAAGTCTATTTCACCTTCTCTTTTACCATTAGAGCCTATTACGTATGCCCCACCTGAGACACCTCCTGTGGCCCCTCCCACTGTCCCACTTGAGACTCCTCTTGTTGATCCTCCAACTGTACAACCTCTTCAGACATATCGTCGTCGTCAACCACCATCGGTTGTACATGTCCCTACACCTGTTCTTGATACCGAGGTCATTCCAGACGCTCCTTCACCGCCACCTCCTTCTTTATCGGATCCGACCCTTGATATTCCTATTGCTATTCGTAAAGGTATACGTCCTACTCGTAACCCATCCCCTCATTACATTGGCTTGAGTTACCATCGTCTTTCTCCTTTGCATTATACTTGTTTGTCTTCCCTGTCTTCTGTTTCTATTCCTAAATCTTCAGGTGAAGCTTTATCTCACCCAGAGTGGAGACAAGCAATGATTGACGAGATGTGTGCACTTCAGAGTAGTGGTACATGTGAATTGGTTCCTTTACCATCTGGAAAGTCTTTAGTAGGATGTCGTTGGCTTTATACGGTGAAAGTTGGTCCTGATGGTAAGATTGATCGTTTTAAAGCTCGTTTGGTAGCAAAAGGGTACACTCAAGTTTTTGGCCTCGATTACAGTGATACTTTCTCCCCTATGGCTAAGATGGCCTCTGTTAGACTACTCCTCTCTATTGCAGCCATCAGACATTGGTCTCTACATCAACTTGACATTAAAAATGCTTTTTTGCATGGTGACCTTGAAGAAGAAGTGTATATGGAGCAACCACCTGGGTTTGTTGCTCATGGGGAGTCCTCTACCATGGTTTGTCGACTTCAGAGGTCTCTCTATGGTCTTAAACAGTCTCCTCGAGCTTGGTTTGGTAGATTTAGCACAGTAGTGCAACAATTTGGCATGATTCGAAGTGAAGCTGATCATTCTCTTTTTTTATCGCCACTCAACCCAAGGGTGCATTTCCTTGATTGTATATGTAGATGATATTGTCATAACTGGTAGTGATCAGCAGGGCATACTTCAAACTAAAGATCTTGGCAAGCTCCGCTACTTCTTGGGTATTGAGGTAGCCCAATCTAAGGACGACTTAGTAATTTCACAAAGAAAATATGCTATGGATATTCTTGAAGAGACAGGTTTGTTGAATGCCAAACCGGTTGACACTCCTATGGATCCAAACGTCAAACTTCTACCTAATCATGGGGAGCCATTTTTAGATTCAGGGAGATACAGAAGATTGGTTGGTAAATTAAACTACCTCACAACCACCCGTCCAGACATTTCTTTTGCAGTCAGTGTGGTAAGTAAATTCTTAAATTCTCCTTGTCAAGAACACTGGGATGCTGTGATACGAATCTTGAAATACATTAAAGGTGCTCCAGGAAAAGGTCTAATTTATGAAAACAGAGGACATACTCAGATATTTGGTTATTCATATGCCGATTGGGCAGGCTCACCCATTGATAGGCGATCCACTTCTGGGTATTGTGTACTTGTTGGAGGAAACTTAATATCTTGGAAGAGTAAGAAACAAAGTGTAGTTGCAAGATCTAGCGCTGAAGCTGAATACAGGGCTATGGCATTAGTGACCTGTGAGCTCATTTGGTTGAAACAGTTACTCAAAGAGCTTCAATTTGAAGAGGCAACACAAATGACATTAATATGTGATAATCAAGCAGCATTGCACATTGCCTCTAATCCAGTTTTTCATGAGAGGACCAAACATATTGAGATAGATTGTCACTTTGTAAGGAAGAAGATCGAATCAGTCGACATCACCATTAGTTTTGTTAATTCTAATGATCAACTGGCAAATGTATTCACTAAGTCTCTGAGAGGTCCT